>OU015763.1:2395623-2506195 GCA_907173295.1 Fagus sylvatica | reverse complement strand
TCATCTGTAAGTAAGTCAAGTCAAATCAGGCAGTAAAGTTTTGTTTTGCCTCTATTTTATTAACTCATGGCATATACTTATGATTTTTGCATTCACAGTATATTAACTTAGTTATCTTGACTTAACATCTCACTACATTTATAATATGGATGTGCTGTATCTTTTTTTGCTTTATACATAAATCATAGTTCATTTTACCACTTTGTGATATTGAGTCACCAATTGCTTCTAGCGTGCCTGGCCAATGGGCTCTGGCTCAAATGGTATTTCCACCTCCTACAAGAATGGATGGAGTGTGATGATGTGGTTTCAATACCATTGGGGGTGTGTGTGTAACTTACCAATAAAAATAAAATAAAGCTTGTAACATGCCAATGTAGCATGCTTCTTGACTTAGCTGCTTGACACCTTTTTTTTCTTCTTTTGGGCGGCCAAGTGCAGGCTACCAGGGAAGGAAGAAATTGACAACCATGGTGATCCCCAGCATTTTTGTTCCAGAAGACTGGTCCTTCACTTTCTATGAAGGACTGAATCGACACCCAGACTCTATCTTCAAGGACAAGTCAGTTGCTGAGCTTGGTTGTGGAAATGGATGGATATCCATTGCCATTGCTGAGAAGTGGTTGCCATCAAAGGTTGGTTCTTTTTCTTTCTTTATTCTGTGTTGTAGAAATGCCAAATTTATCCTTTGTAAATTTCATCTTCATATCTGCAAATATTAGCTAATTGGCCATGGTGTGGTGTTTTATATCATATCATTTCATCTCTTTTGAAATGAACATGAGCGCATATATACACACAGTTCCACACACATGCATATAACAATTGAAGGTTACTTCCATCCTTAGTGCTAAACTGCTAATTATGTGTGCCAGGTATATTTTGTTGATACAACCTTTTTGTTGTGTTCTCTAAGTGATGCCTAAACACCCTTTACAGGTGTATGGCCTTGACATCAATCCTAGGGCAGTAAAGGTTTCTTTGATAAACTTATACTTAAATGCTTTGGATGAGAGAGGCCAGCCCATTTATGATGAAGAGAAGAAAACATTGCTGGACAGGGTGGAGTTTCATGAATCTGATCTACTCTCATATTGTAAAGATCATGACATTCAACTTGAACGAATTGTTGGATGCATACCTCAGGTATTGCCTACGGTGTGTTATTTGATGAAGTTAGTTCATACAATGTCATTTTGGAATGTTAGTTTTCTCAGAATCATGCCCTTATTTGTGTTCTTCTTACAGATTCTTAACCCAAATCCTGATGCAATGTCTAAGATGATTACAGAAAATGCAAGTGAGGAATTTCTGTATTCGTTGAGTAACTACTGTGCACTTCAGGTTGGGTGAGATCTTTAATAATTTAATGTTGATGTGTATTTAAAATTTTTTGTAAGTTAACATTGTATGCTGCAAGGTCATATCTCTTATTGTTTCCTAAACTTGTAGTTATAAGTCATTTATCCTTGGCTAACAAAGTTGTAATGGCCAGAGAAATTAAGAATGAGAATGAAAAGCTGATGTACTATTGTTCATTGTACTCACCGATTGAAAAACAGTAAATTTTGTTTAGGTACTTAATGCAATTGTGGTTCACACCTTTAGAACCCTAGGTAGGTACTCGAAAGGTTCTAGCAGCTCCTGATTTTGATAAAGATTCACTCTATTTGCTTTGAAATTATTTGATGGTCAGGATGATATTTCATTGTTGAGGTCTTTATTGTAAGTAGCAATATGTACTGACTTTTGAAAGGATTCTGGTCAAGGAGATAAGGCAGTTAATTGAATGGATAAAAACTAAATAAATTTTTCTGTCTTGAAACTATTACTTCATATTCTTTCTTAACCATGCAGGCTGATTCCATAATCAGACGTGCTGAAGATGACTGATAAAATACTATATTGAATTGATATACCCCTGTTTTCAAGTTATTGTTAGATGATTGAAAAACTTCATAACCATGATTATGTAATTGTTACCTTTATAATTCAATACTATTTTCTATATAGGGTTTTGTTGAGGACCAGTTTGGCTTAGGTCTAATTGCAAGGGCAGTTGAGGAAGGGATAACTGTCATCAAACCTTTGGGGATTATGATCTTCAATATGGGTGGCCGTCCAGGACAAGCTGTTTGTAAACGCTTGTTTGAGCGTCGTGGTTTCTGTGTTAACAAGATTTGGCAGACTAAAGTTATTCAGGCAAGTAAAACCCTTTTCACTGGATATATATTTTTTTTTCCATCCAAAACTCACTACCCTTGAAATGCCCTGCTACAGGCTGCTGATACGGATATTTCAGCCTTGGTTGAAATTGAGAAGAACAGTCCACACCGTTTTGAGTTCTTCATGGGGCGTTCTGGAGATCAGCCAATTTGTGCTCGAACAGCATGGGCCTATGGGAAGGCAGGGGGTAGTATTTCTCATGCTTTATCAGTTTATAGCTGTCAACTTCGTCAACCAAATCAGGTGCTCACTTTGATTAAGTTTGCATTTTTATGAAGTGGAAGTTTATTGCACTTGATGGGAAAGGGCAACCTTAAGGACAATAATTTTACTTGACAGGTCAAGACAATTTTTGAGTTCCTTAAAAATGGATTCCACGAGATTAGCAGTTCTTTAGATTTATCCTTTGAAGATGATTCTGTTGCTGATGAGAAGATTCCATTCCTAGCTTATCTTGCCAGTGTCTTGAAAGAAAATTCCTGTTTCCCCTACGAGCCACCAGCTGGAAGCAAACGATTTCGTAATCTCATTGCAGGCTTTATGAAAACATATCACCATGTTCCACTGAATTCCGATGTAAGAAGATTTAACTGTATTTGTTAATTTCTAGTCATGCTGCTTCCTTCAGAACCGCTCCCCCTCCCCCTTCCCTCTAGGAAAAGAAAAAACTGTTGCATATAATCTTTTTTCCCTTTATGTTAGGTTTGTCTGTTTTTCTATATGCTAGTATTACTCATTATGACGTGCAGTCCTGATTCTCTTCTTTTTTTTCTTCAATTCTTGCACAGAACATTGTTGTCTTTCCTTCAAGGGCGGTGGCAATTGAGAATGCTCTTCGGTTGTTCTCACCCCGTCTTGCAGTTGTTGATGAACATCTGACCCGACACCTACCTAGGCAATGGCTAACATCTTTGGTAATTGAGGTATGTTAGTTTGTGATGTTGTTGCAACTTCAAATGTCAAATTTGTCTAATAGCATAGATAAAATTTTCTAATATTATGCACTCATAAGATTCTAACCTTTGCCTTTCCTGTCTGCACACAGGGGACCTTCTTGATTTTAATACAATTCTTATTACCTATCAATATATATATATATATATATGAGCAGAAATATTCTCCAATCAATGTAAAATACATTTAAGAGCCTGTTACCAATAGCCCATGGCTGGTGGTATGGATGTTTGGTCTCTGTCAAATCTCTTCTTTTGTATATAACTGTGGATAGAGATGTGCCGGCATATTTACCATGTTGGAGTAGTGGCATGTCTTGCATTGCACATTTTATTTATAACCTGAAAAAATGAGTTTACTTTTTATAATAAATTGGACAGTTTGTGGATTTTCAAGGCCAAAAAGAAATATCGTTTTATTGATTGGTTGCTCCATGTTTGTCAATGATGCGATTTCTGGTTCTTTAATGACTGGTGCCTCCAAATGCTTGGGAAATCTAACAGACATACTGTCTATGGATGTCAAAACACCATTTGGTGTTTTATCTATTAAGCACTTTATTTGAGGCTTGTTATTAACTATATGTATTTCTTTATGGTAGAATACAGGAAGTGATAACCCTTCACAGGATATACTTACAGTCATTGAAGCACCGCGTCAATCAGATTTGATGATAGAGGTGATTAAGAAGTTAAAACCACAGGTGGTGGTCACTGGGTTGCCTCATTTTGAGGCTGTTACTAGTTCAGCATTTGAGCACCTTTTGAATGTTACAAGAGAAATTGGAGCTCGTCTTTTCTTAGACATATCTGATCATTTTGAGCTATCCAGCCTCCCAGGTTCCAGTGGTGTCCTAAAATACCTTTCAGGAACTCGTCTGCCCTCACATGCAGCAATTATATGTGGCCTACTAAAAAATCAGGTATTTGTTTCTTTTCATATAATCCACTGATTCGAACCACTGTTGGTCATATTTCTCTTTATAGAGAAATCGAAGAAGCTATACAAGGATTGTAACTTGGTCTAGCTTTCATAAATGAAGGTTTGCAATATTATTGAACTTCAGATTCAATCTTATCAGTTTATTGTCAAGATTATTGTATTTTCTTCGTTTTATTAATGGTATCCAAATCACTTTTTCCCAGGTTTATTCAGATCTGGAAGTAGCTTTCATCATTTCAGAAGAAGAGGCCATCTTCAAGGCATTGTCCAAGACTGTAGAACTACTAGAGGGGATCACTGCACCAATTAGTCAATATTACTATGGTTGTCTTTTTCATGAACTTCTATCTTTTCAACTTGCTGACCGACGTCCACCTGCTGAGGTTTGTCAGTCATTGAATTATTTCTTAAGATCCTTCCCATTAAATGCATTTGGATATCTTATTTTGTGAAAACATACAGTCTTTAATAAAGTAGCTCTTCCATTCATAACATGAAGGTTATCTGGAAATTTAATCTTTTTTTTTTTTACTAAAAGGAAATTTAATCAGATAATGTGGCATCTGCCATGTAATCAGTTTAACAGGCAAAACAGGAAATGTTCTATTAATGATAAGAAGGATGAAAATAGTGATACATTCAAATATTTTAGAGTGATGTCACAAATAAATAAATAATCCACTTGAGTTATTTTTGATATGTAAAAAAAAAAAAAAAAAAGTGGGGGGAATTCATTACAGCACTGCCTCCAGAAAATGACATGTAGCAGGGAATTTTGAAAATCTTCTTGGGAAGAGTAGTACTATAACAAGTGACCTTTTGGGAGGTCCTCGTTTTGCACTCCTCCCTTTTTTTTCTTTTTTTCTTTTTTTTTAAATAAAGTGCTATAAATGTCGTCAAGTTGTAGTTGGTCACATGGTTGTCTTGATTTATTACTTGAAATGCTCAGTATTGTGCATTTGTTTTTACTGGTGGCAAGTTTGCTCATCAAATTGATGTTTGATGCATGTCCTTCAGAGGGAAATTCAAAAAGGCGACTCAGTCGAGATGATTGGCTTTGCCAGTTCAGCCATCTCAGTTTTAAATAACTCAGAACTGTCAATCAATGAGGCAGAGAACACGTCCCTGATTCACATGGATGTTGATCAAAGCTTTTTGCCCCTACCATCTCCTGTAAAGGCTGCAATCTTCGAAAGTTATGCAAGACAAAACATGGCCGATTCAGAAATAGATGTCACCTCTAGCATCAAGCATTTTATCAAGTGCAATTATGGGTTTCCAACGGATAGCAGCACAGAATTTGTATATGCTGACAGCTCACTAGCTCTGTTTAATAAGGTAGTCCTCTGCTGCATTCAAGAAGGTGGAACTTTATGCTTCCCAGCAGGCTCGAATGGGACCTATGTTTCTGCTGCCAAATTTTTGAAAGCAAACATTGTAAATATCTTTACTAAGGCAGAAGAAGGCTTTAAGCTGACAGAGAAGATACTTTCTGAAGTACTTGAGTCTGTAAATAAACCTTGGGTATACATTTCTGGACCAACAATCAACCCAACTGGCTTGCTTTACAACAACGAAGAGATAGGAAATATTTTATCTACTTGTGCTAAATTTGGGGCAAGAGTTGTGATTGATACTTCATTTTCGGGTTTGGAATTTGACTCCGAGAGTTGGGGTGGCTGGGATTTGGAAGGGAGCTTGTCAAAGCTCACTTCTTCTGCACAGCCCTCTTTTGGTGTCTCTCTGCTTGGTGGACTGTCTCTTAAGATGCTGACTGGAGCACTCAAATTCGGGTTCCTTGTTCTAGACCAATCTATCTTGGTTGACACATTTAATAACTTTCCTGGATTAAGCAAGCCGCATAGTACTGTTAAATATGCTATAAAGAAGCTGTTGGGTTTGAGAGAGCGGAAATCAGGAGATATATTGGATGGTGTTGGTGAACAGATAAGGAATTTGAGAAGTAGATCTAAACGATTAAAAGAGGTAATCATCTTTTGTGTTAAAGGCTCTCCTTTGTGTATTTTTTGATTTCTGGGTATAGTTCCTAATGCCAATTCTGAAAGCTAGATTCAAACAAGTTGTTTCAGTACTCTTATCTCTTAAAAACAAGCAATTTGTATGGATGTTTTAAACTTCACTACCTAATTTCTATTCCACTTTATTTTTCTTTCTTCCTCTTTTGGGACTCCCATTTTGTATACTCCTATTTACATGGATTGTGCCTCCCTTTGTTGCTTTCAATTTTATTTCCCCAATTAAGACTTTTAAGTGGCTTGCTTCTAGATTCATAATCACTTTTTATCTTGACTTATTTTATAATCAAGTATTTTATCTTGACTTATTTTCAAATCATGTATTTGCTGTAGACACTTGAAAACTGCGGGTGGGATGTGCTTGAATCCTGCGCTGGTGTTTCCATGGTGGCCAAGCCCTCTGCCTATCTCAACAAGATTGTTAAGCTCAAGAATTTGCCTAAAGATGGAGACAGCAGCACAGATAATGATGTGACTTATGAAGTCAAGCTTGATGACATAAATATCAGGGAAGCCATTTTCAAGGCCACTGGTTTATGCATCAACAGCAGCTCATGGACTGCAATTCCTGGCTATTGCAGGTTCACAATTGCTTTAGAAGAAAGTGAATTTGAACGGGCATTGGATTGCATTGTTAAATTCAAAGATATCATCGGTGCCTGAATCACTCAAATTTTGTCTCCAAGCTCATTGTTTTCACAATTTAGGCATCTTGAAATAAACCATAATTCTAGTCGGCTACACTGAACTTAAAGTTGAGCTTTCTTTCCTCATTGGGTTTGTTTGCAGTCCTACAGAGCTCATGTCAAGCATTTTCCTTTTCCATATGAAAATTATACCAGTCAATCATGCATGTTCTTATTTGATTGGCTGAGGTGGTTTATAATACCACTCTTCTCAGTTTCCATGCTGTATGTGAAAACCAATTATAATAAATATATGCTTTGTATGTCTTTAGCCTTGTATTTTCATGTGTATGCTGTGGGTAATGAGCATGTCAGTGCCTATGTATTGTACAGAAGCCATATTCATAGTTAAAAGGGAAATTTATTCATTGATGAAAAAGTATACGTGTTTTCTCTCAAGGCTGACTATGAGACTCTGCAGAAATCAGATATTGTCTACATCCTACACATTCCAATTTCCAACTGAATAGTAATATTTGCTGGATAAGCTAGCCATTCATGAAGTCCTGTTACACCAAAATAAAAAAATAAAATAAAAAAACAATGCTTTCTTGAACTTGGCCTCAAACTTAGAGAGGCATCATCTTCTAAAATTTTAAAATTTAAGAGACAAAATCAAAATAATCTCAAACTTAAAGGGTCAATTTAGAATTTCCTTTTTTTTTTTTATTTTTTTTAGTTTTTTTAATCCTAGTATGGTACCTTTAATACAACACTAGCACGGTACCCGCGCAATGTGCAGTTGATGTTAAAATTTGTAGTGTAATGCTGAAACCATTTCATCAATAAGGTTTACTAATATATATTATTTTGCAAATATTCTTTCTACTTGTTTTAGAATAAACATGGCCATCTTTTTCTCTTCTTTTTTTTATTCTTTATCACCAACATTTTATCAACACACATGGAAAATTGAGAACTACCTACATGTTCATTCCACACCCAATTTGTGGACATAACTTATGCACAATCAATTGATCCATCAATTCTGCTAAAATAAAAACCCACCAATTTTGGAGTTACATCTGTAATTTTTATTTATTTTTAAATAAAAAAATAGGTAACCACAAGTTGTTCATGAAAAAAAAAAAAAGTTTTAAAATGGGTGGACTTTAGCATAAATGGAATAAAAGAGCCTTTTTTTTTAAGAAGAAAAACCTAAAGGTCTACAGACATCAACATTTATGAGAATTTAAAATGCTAATCAAATTAACTATAAGAAGAAGGAAAAAATAGGAAATCAACCCAAAGTGAGTAAGGATGAATATGTGGGAATTTAAATAACCTCTTCAGATATAGATATAGATATTGAGAGAGAGGAAATGATTTATTTTTAACAACCTCTCCAGATAATCTATGCAAAAATTATCTCTATAAATAACCAAGGAGGATTTTATTACTAAATGATAACCTCTTCAGATAATCTATGCAGAGATTATCTCTATAGATAATCAATGAGGATTTTATTACTAAATGATAACCTCTTCAGATAGCTTCAGATAACCTATGTAGAGATTATCTATCACCAATGAGGATTTGTTACAAAAAGTAAACGTTTTTTTTATTAATTAACGGTGAGTTTTTTGTTTTGCTAAACTAATTAATGGTGAGTTGGATGAAAAATAAAGTATAGACAGATAGATAGATAGATTAAAAAAAATAATTAAAAAAATTTAAGAAAAAATTAAAAGATATTACCACGTGTCAAACACTAAGCATGATAAAACCTTAGTTGAAACTTGAAAGTTTCTGTCAAATGAAAAACCTCAGCTCTGGTTTATATATAGATTTTTGTTTTGTTTTGCCGGTATCTCTGTGAGTCTCAGTCTCACGCGGCAACCACACCTCCGGTTTGTTTAATGAGAAAATATACTTTTCCTATTAGAGTTTACAAAAATTCAGTTTTACTACATTTCGCATCAATCACTTTTGAGATCAGATTTCTACGATTTCTTGGCTTACAAATAATGATTTCTATGCAATTTTTAACGTCAAATTTATTTACTTTATTCCATGTTCTTAGCAAACAAATAGTGGGCTATGTTTAAAATTTTTAGATGATTTAACTTTTGGAAAATCAATTGGAGTTATAATTTTGTTGTTGTTCTGAACAGTGGATTAAAGGCAGCTGAAAAATGGCTTGGCAAAAGATTGAAACTGGTAATGAAGATGTGGTCCATGATGTGGCAATGGATTACTATGGTAAGCGTGTTGCCACGGCCTTATCGGACCTCTCCATTAAGATAATTGGTGTGAGCAATACAGCCTCTCACCATCTTGCAACATTAACTGGTCACCAAGGACCTATTTGGCAGGTGGCATGGGCTCACCCCAAATTCGGGTTCTTTACTTGCTTCGTGTTCTTATGATGGGCAAGTGGTAATATGGAAGGAGGGTAATCCGAATGAGTGGATCCAAGCCCATGTCTTCAATGATCACAACTCATCTGTAAATTCTATTGCTTGGGCACCTCATGAATTGGGACTTTGTTTGGCATGTGGTTCCTCTGATGGGAACATCTCGGTTTTCACTGCAAGACCGGATGGTGGTTGGGACACCTCAAGGATCCACCAGGCTCACCCACTTGGTGTCACTTCTGTTTCATGGGGAGCTCTTGTTGGTTCTGGTTTGCTTGATCCTGTTTACAAGCTCTGCTCTGGTGGTTGTGATCATATTGTGAAGGTTTGGAAGCTCTATAATGGGAACTGGAAGATGGATTGCTTTCCTGCTCTTCAGATGCATACAGATTGGATTCGTGATGTTGCGTGGGCACCCAACTTGGGACTTCAAAAATCCACCATAGCAAGCGCCTCTCAGGATGGCAAAGTCATCATATGGATTGTGGCCAAGAGGGATCAATGGGAAGGAACTGTTTTGAATGATTTTAAGACTCCTGTTTTGAGGGTCTCCTGGTCGCTAACAGGAAACATATTGGCTGTGGCTGATGGAAAAAACAGTGTGACATTGTGGAAGGAAGCTGTAGATGGGGTGTGGCAGCAGGTGACTACAGTTGAGCCTTAGTAGTTAGTACATTGCTTGATATTGTTGAAAGTTTCAAAGTTGTAAAGATTATATCAAATGCTTAGACTTGCCATAAACGATTTTCGAAAATTCTCTTGAAATTGTTGATGTTTGGTCATGGTGGATTTCTAATATCGATTTTGAAATTTTGTCAACCTTTCAGTTATTTTCCTGCTAATCTACATTTATGAGTGCAACCATTTGCTGATTAATTAAAAGAAATACATGGGTTTATATTATTCCACGTAGAACCACCCAAACACCATCACACTCTTTATCATTGAGCTGAAGAGATTTTTGGTCAAACTATATGTTCAATTAAGAGAATTTGTTTTTGGATACATACAGGAATGTTTGTGGAGGGGTGAAAAATAATTCGGAAAATTTACTTCTCGAACCGATGACAGATGTTCGGATTCTAACCGAACAGAAACCATGTTACAATTCAATTCGGCTTCGATCAAATAGATGTTCACAGGAAATCCGAGCCGATGACTAAACAAGAGAGGATTAGTTCAGAATAACGCATTTAATGCAAAGAAAACATCAAGCAAATGTCAGGTTCATTTAAACCAAATGGGTACTAAACGAGGCAGATAGGCTGTAAACAGCAAGCATAAGACATAGCATTATTGGTAAAAAAAAAAGAAGGAAGAGGAGGATAAGGGAAAGATTAAGAAATGTCTTTGAAAAATAAAGGTACAAATAGGGCTAAAAAGGAAAATAAAAAGGGTTCTTCCTCTCAGAATTTATTTGAGGCAATTTAAGTTTAAACATATATTGTTTGATTATTATGATTACTAACAAAACTATCGGAGAGTTATAGGTCAGCCTCTACTGGGTTGACCAAGGCCATCTGAGTGTTTGTTTCCTTGTCCCTTTTACAGGTCCCACACAAATCAAAGCTGCTCGGTCATTGCTTTACAAGAGTTTGGGTTAGTTCGGCTTTTACCATTGATTAAATTTTATAAGTATTAATTAGCCTTTCCATTGTCTGAGAAAAATCCCACCTACAGATTGGTTTTATTTACAATTATTGCTGTGGTAAGAATTGATGACTGGTGTCCTTTTTTTGCCTTAAAAGAAATTGAAGTTGTTCATTTAGCATTGGTCGGTAACCATTCATTTCATTTCAATGTATTTGATTACTGTCATGCATGTATAACATACAGCACATAACAGCTTGAGCATTGCTGTGATCTGTGAAGCAAGCTGTTTCTGAGTACACAATGAAATGAATTTGAAATAAACAATAGGAAGTTTGATCCTCAAAATGGAGGGAAAATGCCTGCTTTTTAAGTGGTAAATTGTAAGGTCTATAAAAGTATAAAATGAAGCTTCTTACAGAGCTAGAAGCTACTGAAGCTTTTGCCCAGGTGGGGAAAGGTATTGATGCAATTTGCAGTCAGTTGAAATAACTGCTGAGGTATACTGTTAGTGTTTTTCAAGCATTATGACTGAGAATTATACCAGTCAATTTTTGTTCTCATTTGATTGGCTGAGGTGGTTTATAATACCACTCTTCTCAGTTTCCCTGCTGTATGTAAAAACCAACTATAATAAATATAAGCTTTCTCTGTATTTAGCCTTGTGGTTTCATATGTGTATGTTGTGCGTAATGAAGCATGTCAGTGCCTATATATTGTGCAGAAGCCATATTCATAATTAAAATTGAAATTTAAAAACTTGAGTGTTTCATTGATGAAAAAATAGCATTTCAAATGTGCTTTCTCTGAAGGCTGACTATGAGACTCAGAAATCATATCTTATCTAGGGGCATCCAGAATTCATCAGGGTGGGCTTTTACAAAGTTTAATAGACATAATACAAAAAATGCTTAAAGCATATACATTCCAAGTTCCAACTGAAAAGTAATATTTCCAATAACGGTTTTCCTGTCAATGTCCACTGATTATGTATCAGAAAAAAAATGTATCTACAATTCACTCTTTTAGGGTGATAATTGTTATCCAAATATGATGTAGTTGCTTATGTGATGGTAGTGCACCTGTGATGTTGGTATCTCTAATTTTATATATATTAAATTTAAATAAATAAATAAAAATTTAAGGTATAAAGTAATGTGATCATAGGTATCATGTGTTTACCATCATGTGTGAATTACCATCAATGTGACATTTTATCTATTAAAAGTATTACACGCACAAAAAAAGTGTGGGTATTGTTGAATTATCCAAAAAATTGGTGGGCACTTTAAAAAGCCAATTATTTTTTATATTTTATACCTAATAATTTTTTAAAAAAATATTTGGGGGTCTAATGCAGATCCGCCCATGATCTTATCTAATCCTACACATTCCAAGTTCCAACTGAAAAGTAATATTTCAATAACGGTTTTCCTGTCATTCCACTGATTATGTATCTTACTTTCAAGGGTGATACCCTTCACCTATGATGCACATGTGTTGAATTAGCAAATACAAGACCATTGGTGAAAATTGGAACACCAATAAAGAAACATATTTGCTTACAAGACTTCACATAGCATACTCTGCATAGCTCCACAGTGCATCATTTTCTCCAAGCCTTTGATTGTTTTTTACAAGTCTAAGCTATCTCAGAGTCAAAATTTTATTTTAAGATGAGCCTGAGATTTCATTAATTCCTCTTCTATTTACAATTACCTAACCCAAAAAAAAAAAAAAAAAGAGCTTTAATTGTTGTTATCATCCTTTTCTTAATACATGATCAACTCAAGTTAACCTCTCTTGTTGTAATATTGCAGGGCTCATTGCATAGAAATTCTGGATTTTAATCCTCATTTCCACTTATAGCATGGGGGAAAAAAATTCCTTAGAATTCAGCATCATAACCGTTAAACAGAATGAGTAAATATTATTATAAAACGGTGTACACACACTACATAATGTAAACATTCATTTAAAAATTGTAGACATAAATATCTAGGTATCAATGTTCACAAATATTCATAATTTATATATATATACATGAGCAGATCCAGCATAGGGCCAAGGTGGGCTCGTGCCCACCCTCAAATATTTTTTAAAAAAATTGTTAGGTATAAAATATAAAAAATAATTGGATTTTATAAAGTGCCCACCCTCAATTTTTTGGATAATTCAACAGTACTCACACTTTTTTTTAGTGCGTGTAGTACTTTTAAATTTTAATAGATAAAATATCACATTGATAGTATTAGTATCACACATTATGGTAATTACCCTACATATGTTGATACCTATGATCACATTACTTGATATCCTAAATTTTTATTTATTTATTTAAATTTAATATATATAAAATTGGAGAGTACCAACATCACATTGGATAACACTACCATTACATATGATGACAACTACATCATATTTGATGATAACAATTGATCGAGTGGGAACCAAACTCACAAAATTAAAAGAGTCAGTATTGTAGAATGATTCTAATTTTTTTGTTAAATTTTTTTTCTAGGTATATATATATATATTAAACTTACTATCAAACTTACCAGTTGCGACTACCATTGTAGAAAGATTATTTTCAGCTATGAATATTATAAATAATCGATTACGTAGTTGAATAAGTGATCAATAGATGGATGACAACTTGATTGTATACATAGGGAAAGACATTTCTCGTAGTATTAATAATAAATTTATAATGTAACAGTTTCAAAATATGAAATACACATCAAAATCAATTGTAAAAGGCTATAATGAGCTTCTTGTTTATTACTTTTTGGTTATATAAATAATGTATATCTTTATCGGCTTTAAGCATTTTTTGTATTATATCTATTAAACTTTGGAATTAAAAAGTGTCCACCCTAGATTGAATTCCTGAATCCGCCCCTATATATATATCCATATTTTAGATGATATGATAGTACATATCTTTACTCTAACAAGTTTGTCACTTAGGTATTTGGTTTAGTGGTAATCTCCTCTCCAAAAAACCCCCTCAATGAGAATGTGGATTCGATCTCCAGAATCTTCAAAATATACGTGTATGTAGTTTAGATTAGAATTTCTATCATATCTAAAAAAAAAAAAAAAAAAAAAAAAAAAAAAAAAAAAAAAAAAAAAAAAAAAAAAAAAAAAAAAAAAAAAAATCTTCTTAAAAAGTCAAGGCCATTCCTTTGGTTGAAAGTGCCATGTGTCCTTCCCTCGTTTTAGATTTGTTTCTCCGGAACATTCTAAAAGAAGTACCCCTGTTTCTCCACGTCATGCAACCAAACTTCTCTAGACTCTAGAATGCCCCACATTATCTCTCTTTCATTTCAGGACAACATCAAGAACAATCCAGGCTTATCAAAAAAAAAAAAAAACATCAAGAACAATCCAGAAAACCAAACAAACAATCTCCTATAAAAGCCCTGCCCAACCCCAGCCCATAACACAAAATAATCAAAAGCTACAAGCTCACAAAAGCAAAACAACCAATCTCCTTCATTCTGTATCAACTACATTCTGAATCATTCCAAATGGGCAAGCCAGGGTTTACCATGTGTTTGCTTGTGTTACTTGGTCTCATGGCCACACAAGCCAATGCCTTGATGCCATACACAAGGCCCTTATGGGACATAATGCTCCCCCCATCCGATGACCCTTTCAGAATCCTTGAACAAACCCCACTAACCATCTCCAAAGGCATTGAAAACCTCGCTTTGGCACGTGCAGACTGGAAGGAGACCACCACAGCTCATGTCATATCCTTGGACATACCTGGGATTAAGAAGGATGCTATTAAGATTGAGGTGGAGGAGAACAGAGTGTTAAGAATCAGTGGGGAAAGGAAGGGTGAGGATGCAGCTGAGGGTGACAAGTGGCACAGGACTGAGAGGACAAATGGCAAGTTCTGGAGACAGTTTAGGTTGCCAGGGAATGCAGATTTGGATCACGTTAAGGCACATCTTGAAGATGGTGTTTTGTGGATCACAGTGCCAAAGCTTGCTGAGGAGAAGAGGAGGCAACCTAAGGTGATAAACATTGCTAGTGAGGAGGGATCCTCTGGGGAAGACATTAAGGCTAGCAAGGCATAGATGTGACTGTGAATTTATGATACTGCTAGCTTTGCATTTTTCTTTTGTGTCTAATATAATATGTATGTTTCAACTTTCAAGGCAAGTGTTATAGTGAGAATATGATTACTAGTTTTGGTTTTGAATTTGAAGTGTTTGTAATCTGGTCTTGATGCAATAAAATGATTAATTGGAAATTTCACATGCTCATATAAAAATAAATAAACATTTAGCGAAGAATATCCTCTGCAAATACAAACCAATCATCTTAATGTTTTCGATGTGGGACTGAAGACGTACGAAAAGCACAATCTAATCTAAACATAATGAACATAAAACATGTATAAGAAAAATTAATGGGCTTTATAGCCCAGTCCAATTCAATCTAAAATCCATTCCAAATTGAATCCCAAATTTGATCTAAATTCCCAATTTTTCTTTCTTTTTCTCTTTCCCTCTCCTACAGAATGTTGAAGTTCCTATCAAGGGTTCGGATTGAGTTCAATGCCTTGGACCCACGCACAGCCTCGTGCATGGAGTTCTTGAAGCAGTGCAACACTAGCAAGGCCAAACACTCCAACCCCGCTTGTCAACTCCAGGTTAAACGCCGAACCGACGACCACCCACCCCAAATCACCGTCACTTTCCTCAACGGAGTCGAAGAGGTCTTCGACGCCACAAACACCCCGGCCCAAACTATAACGGATATGATTCTCGACAAGGGTCAGTTCCTCGAGACCGAGCAAATGTTCCGTCAAGCTGGTCAGCCTTGGCCCATTGTTATCCCCCACGAAGAGATCCTCCAACCCCATCAACCGCCTGCTACCAAGGTAAGATTTTTATTTTGGGGCTGTGGTTGAGGCATTTCGTCGAACAGTTAGTATGGATGAATTTTATTTCTCATTTTTTCTAGTTATGGAGATTAATATTGTGTTATGACCCGGACATATATCAGCCAACGGACCAGAAAGCTAGCGGGTACAGCAGCAGGAGCAGCAGCTCAGCCACCATGCAAATCAGGATCAGCAAATTTGGATAAACCAGTAGCAAGTGAACTAGTGTGTGAGCAGTGAAATTTGTTTGCATTTCAAATTTCGTTATTGTAATTTTTAATATATTTGAATAACAATATTTGTTATTTTTTCTTGTTTTTTCGTTGATGCAACTAATTAGTGTAACATGATATAAGTTTCTTGGATTCAATAATTCAGAGATAGCAATGTGTGATATATACAATAGTTTGTTTGTTGTGTATGGGGGAGGGTATGGTTCTGATATGTTATGTTGAATAGAAATTGAACTTTAGCCTTTGTGGATAAAGTTTTACAAATGAGGTATCATGTGGTCATTAAAATTTAACCTCATACTCTAATCTGAAGCTTACTTTCAATATTCTAGCATTTTAATATGGAGGTTGAGAATTTGAACCCCATTTCACTTCTAAGTAGAATTCTAGCACGTGTGGTGGGGTGTATACCGTGTCAATCCTCGTAATATCAGCCTAGACACTTCCTTCCCCCACTAGCTAGCACCAAACTAGAAATAAGGGTAAGAAAACTTGTTGATGAATTGTGGCTCTCATGAGCCATGCCTTAACCCTGATGGGTTTCACATTCAACCATTAGTGTTCAGTGATGAATTGAGCCTTCCTTTTCTTTTATATAATTGTATGGTATAGAGATGGTCATAGGGTGTTGGACATGGCCTATTCCCATAATCCAGGCATGAGGAAATGGTTATGCAAGAGAATAATAGGTAGTAAAAAGTATTAGGAGAATAGTGACTGTATTGGTTGTGTTGTTAAAGATGCATAATACGCCTAATAGTTATGCATATGGATTCTTCTGGAAAGTGTCCAAAACTGTTGTAGATAACCATCATGTCATCACATGTCTAATATGTCAATCCAATCTAATTGTCCTACAAATAGATGGTGCTATATATGTTTTTTAAATATCGTATTATGTGAGAAGATTAATCTGCAAATTGCATGTCTTTTCCTGGATAAATTTGTGTCTGGATTAAAGAGGAAGGAAGATTGGTGTGTAAGTTTAATTTCAATTATATGTCCTGTCACTGGATGAAGAAAAATCTGGCATATCTTTATCAAATCTTCTGATGATTAAAGAGATTATGTAATCCTCCACAAGTCACTATTATGAAGGCCTTGGGCTGTGCTGGATGCTTATTAAATGACAAAACCATAATCCCTTGTCTAAGCTGAATTGCACACTACTAGATGGGAGATTTCTGGTTCTGTTTTCTGCTTTGTTGGGTGGGTATGTGAATTCTGATTGGCAGTTCTGTTCTGCAGCATATATATAGGCTTTAGATAGCATTGGATGGACCTTTGGTTTCTCTTGCTTGTTGTGTGCATGCTGTGTTTGTGGGTAAGTGAGAATTCTCATTTGGTGATTCATAAAACTGGCTGCTGTTTCTGGTTATGGCTTACAAGAACTTTAATAATTTATATATGTTCTAATGCTACGAATGTGCCCTTTCTTCCAACCTAGAAAAGCAGAAGAGAAGAATAGTAAATGAATCTTAATCTTATATGATCTACATATAATATAGCTTGGGATCATTATGGATGGTGGTGGTCAGATTTGCTTCACAGTAACTAAACATTTCGTTTTGGTGTATGTCAGACATGATGTTGAATATTCTTTGTTTTGTGCTGCTAGCATGTTTGTTCTGCTTCTTTCGTTTCCT
Organism: Fagus sylvatica; assembly: GCA_907173295.1. Taxonomy (NCBI): domain Eukaryota; kingdom Viridiplantae; phylum Streptophyta; class Magnoliopsida; order Fagales; family Fagaceae; genus Fagus; species Fagus sylvatica. The sequence goes on along the minus strand of OU015763.1, from coordinate 2,488,622 downwards.
TCGTTTGTTTCAATAAAGATATCGATACCATGGATTCATTGGGTCATTGTGTGAATAGTTGCAGATGTTATAAATCTTTTTGCTCCTTGATCCATCCTTTTATGATGATAAGGAAAGAGTTGTATTGTGCATAATAAGGACTGGTATATGTATTACTTTATTGTGCATAATAAGGACTGGTATATGTATTACTTTATTAGATTTATCATCTTTTCATTATGAAACAGGTATTACCTCTTAATTACAACTTTAATTACCATTTGTCATCAACTCTTTTCTTTCTAATGACACATTATATAATTGAAATTGATTCCCTAAATAGTATAACACATAATAAGTAATATAAATGTCTTATAAGAGAATTACTTACAAAATATTTTAAAATGTTATTCGAATTGCACATGACATCATAATCGTGTTATTAATTTTGAAAAATGTCACGTTTTCACTACTTTAAACCCAAAATTCATGTTTGAAAAAACACAAATCGCATGCTCTACAATCATGAAATTTTGTGCATTTATGTTATACTTTATTTGCATTTTGTAAGAAAAGTTTTTAACCTTTATATACCAATGGGTGAATAATTTTAAATCAATTAATTCATCATCCACATAAAATTCAATTCTCATACATTCATCATATACTCATAATCTGATAATTTAGGATATTGGAGTAAATTAAACACAAGTCTAAGCAATAAGGTCTCATATTGTATTGAGTCGACCCTGGGACTGTGCCTACCAATTTGATGCTGAGATTAAATCCAAAGCCCAAAAAAACCAACACAGCTAAAAACACAACCAACCATAACCAAGCCAACAACAAACAAAAAGTTATGACGACAATTAACCAGACAATCAACCAACAGATCTAGAAAAGAGCAACGAACAATATAAGAGAGAGGTAGAGTAACATGACAATCTGATGTGTGCGATCACTAAAGCCAATCTCAATGTTTTCTGAAATAGATGGTTACTTGTTGGGCATCCAAGCTCGAGTTAATGTTAAGGGTGAGCAGCCAGAGCAGTAGCAGATAGTGGTCTATGAGGACGAACCCATCGGAAGTGGATTAGCACGCACTCTCAAATTACTCTGATATCAAGGATTTTTGGGAGGAGTTGGTTAACATTGTGCCGTTAGGGTGTACATAACAATTGAAACACTACTTTGATTTTTTAGAACCAAACAATTGAAACACTCAATTGAGCTTTGATTTTTGAGATTGGGAAGTATGGCCACTATCATTTGCTTTAGATATTCAACAATCAACTTAAGATGAATGCTTTAGATCCTGAGTGTTTTTTTTAAAAGAGTAGCAGAAAAACTAAAGTTGTGGCATATATCAGATACAAAGTTAGGTAAAAGCATCATTAATAAACTCATATGAATCAGTTTCAAAAATTTTGTGGTAAAGTAATTTAAAAGCTGCAAAAGGGTCAAAACACCAAAACAATTACCTACACCCACACGGGTTCATCACAATACACACAGGGTTCAAACAAAACCACCTACCCAGCACAAATACAGTTAATCCCACACCATCATCACCACATACACACGGGTTCACAATTATCCACACACACTCAAGTTCACACAATCCATCTCCCACACTACCATGGATTTGAAATCGGTATCACCCTAAAAATCATTTTTCAAAACCATGAGGGAGATAAAAGAGAAAAAACCATGAGGCAGAGAAGAGAGAGAAGCTGAGTGAGAAATAGAAAAAATCGAAGTGGAGGAAAGTGGTGCCGACAAATTTGTGATGAACAAATGAGAGAGAGACTCTCTCTTCTCTTTTATATATAATAGATTAAACCCTAACCTGGTACAATTTAGAATTGTTTGGGCCGCTTCAGAATTGTTTGGACCTAACAGGGTGTGTGACTAGCAGGGTTGGCTAAAGACTAGGCAACTTTGGCTTGGACTAACTCCTAATAAGAGGCTTAAAAAAAAAAAAAAAAAAAGCTCCAACAAAAATATGAATAAATAATTAATTTTGTAGAAAAAGTAATGTATTTGTATATTTTTTTTCATTAAGTCATCTTTTTGATTTTATGTTTTCATAAGTGGTTATGCAAGAGAATAATAGGTAGTAAAAAGTATTAGGAGAATAGTGACTGTATTGGTTGTGTTGTTTTTTTTTTTTTTTTGATAACAAGATAGAAACATTTTATTGAATTGAGAGACCGATTACAAAACAGAAAAAGTAAACACACTCTGGAACACCAACCCAAAAAACAAATTGGGACAGCACTCAGAGAGAAATGGGCCCAAAGAAAGGGCCGAAAGATGCAAAGACTAAGCACCCCATAACAACGAGGGAAAATACAAACACCCACACGCGGAACAAGACAACCACCAATTCACTAAACTCCAGAAGGTGGCATAAGAACAAATTGCCAATGCTGAAAATCATAAAGGAGACTCAGACCTTTATCCATTATAACCGAGGGGCAAACCTGGGAGCCCTCATAGATAAGAGTATTGGTTGTGTTGTTAAAGATGCATAATACGCCTAATAGTTAAGCATATGGATTTCTTCTGGAAAGTGTCCAAAACTGTTGTAGATAACCATCATGTCATCACATATGTCAATCCAATCTAATTGTCCTACAAATAGGTGGTGCTATTTTTGTTTTTCAAATATCGTATTATGTGAGAAGATTAATCTGCAAATTGCATGTCTTTTCCTGGATAAACTTGTGTCTGGATTAAAGAGGAAGGAAGATTGGTGTGTAAATTTAATTTCAATTATATGTCCTGTCACTGGATAAAGAAAAATCTGGCATATCTTTATCAAATCTTCTGATGATTAAAGATATTATGTAATCCTCTACAAGTCACTATTATGAAGGCCTTGGGCTGTGCTGGATGCTTATTAAATGACAAAACCATAATCCCTTGTCTAAGTTGAATTGCAAAATACTAGATGGGAGATTTCTGGTTCTGTTTTCTGCTTTGTTGGGTGCGTATGTGAATTCTGATTGGCAGTTCTGTTCTGCAGCATATGTATAGGCTTTAGATAGCATTGGATGGACCTTTGGTTTCTCTTGCTTGTTGCGTGCATGCTGTGTTTGTAAGTGAGAATTCTCCTCTGGTAATTCATAAAACTGGCTGCTGTTTCTGGTTATGGCTTACAAGAAATTTAATAATTTATATATGTTCTAATGTTACGAATGTGCCCTTTCTTCCAACCTAGAAAAGCAGAAGAGTAGTAAATGTTATCTTAATCTTATATGATCTACATATAATATAGCTTGGGATCTTTACCTATAAAAAAAAATATAATATAGCTTGGGATCATTATGGATGGTGGTGGTCAGATTTGCTTCACAGTAACTAAACATTTCGTTTTGGTATATGTCAGACATGATGTTGAAATATTCTTTGTTTTGTGCTGCTAGCATGTTTGTTCTGCTTCTTTCGTTTCCTTCGTTTGTTTCAATAAAGATATCGATACCATGGATGCATTGGGTCATTGTGTGATGAGTTGCAGATGTTTATAAATCTTTTTGCTCCTTGATCCATCCTTTTTTGATGATAAGGAAAGAGTTGTATTGTGCATAATAAGGACTGGTATAAGCAGAGCAAAGTTCTTACATAAAAATGCTTATATTATGTTTGGTGGGAGGGAAGAACATGGCCGGAATATACTAATTTATTCCATGAACCTTTCCTTTTATTCTCCTCTCCTCTCCTCTCCATCCATCTCCCTCTATCCCAAATACACTCTTATGGTCTCTTTGGATGGGACGCGAAAAAAAAAAAAAAAAAAAAGTTCAACCTATGTTAGGAGGGCAAAGAGGTATTTTGACTTCTTTGCCCCCAACAACCAGCCTTTTCCTTTGAGTTTTCTCTCCATTTTAGAGAGAACACACATTGTGGCCGAAAAAGAAACACAAGTTTTCCTCCCAGTTTTTCTTCCTCTTTTTTGTCTAACCAAACGGTGGACAACACCCATTTTCTCTCCACTTTTCTCTTATCTCCTCTTTTCCTCCCTCTTTTCTCTCCAAACAAACATACCCTTAGAGTAGATAACAAAGAAAAGCTTGTCTGCTTTTTCCTATGCACCAATTTGAATTTACATGCTTGCCACAAGATACCGAAGGGGCAATACTTTGCCTTTGAACTATCCTTTGTAAATGAACCTTATCTTAAATGGAATTTTCTTTCTCATGGTTGAAAGGTGAAATCATGAGTTTCCTGTCATGCGTCACTTACTTATAAAAGCTATGTTGATCCATCATGTAGTCATAGGGAATTAAGATTACCCGTATGTTCTCAATCAAACCCCATACGCCCCCCCCCCCCCCCCCTCCCGCCCAAAAAAAAAAAAAAAAAAAAAAAAAAAACTAACCTAGAAACAACGTACTCCTTTACTCTGCACATGACAGCAAAAAACGAAAGCCCCCATCCTTAAACTTCATAAAATAGTGTACAAGGCCGATAAATATAAGCACAATACAACACAATTGCAGCGGTTGACTATAAATATGTTCTCTAATAACATAACATATGTATAATAAGATTGTTATATGTAAAAAACCTACATAGCTTTGGCCTTTGGTCATTTTTAATCTTTTACCTTTCTATTTTGATTTGAATTCCCCGGTAAGAAAGAGAGAACAAAACAAAAAATCATTTCATATAATTCTAGCTATTGTTAAATAGAAGTCAGCCTCACTCCTTTAGTTTAAAGTGTCATATGTGATATGTCCTACCGACGTTCATTTCAGGACAATATCAAGAAAATTCCAGAAAACTAAACACACAAGACTGGCCACTCTTATAAAATCCCAACCACCAACCCATAACACAAAACAAGCAAAGCTACAAGCTCACAAAAACAAACCCACAAATCTCCTTCATTTTCTATCAACTACATTCAGAATCTTTCCAACTGGGCAATCCAGGCTTTATCATGTCTTTACTTGTGGTACTTGGTCTCATGGCCACACAGGCCAATGCCTTGATGCCATACATAATGTCCTTAAAGGACATGATGCACCCCCAACTGAGGACCGAATCCTTGAACAAACCCCACTAACCATCTCTAAAGGCATTGAAAACCTCCCTTTGGGTCGTGCAGACTGGAAGGAGACCACCACAGCTCATGTCATACCTTTGGACATACCTGGGATTAAGATTGAGGTAAAGGAGAACAGGGTGTTGAGGATCAGTGGAGAGAGGAAGGGTGAGGAGGAAGCTGAGGGTGACAAGTGGCACAGGGCTGAGAGGACTAATGGCAAGTTCTGGAGGCAGTTTAGGAAAGTTTGCTGAAGAAGAGAAGAGGCAGCCTAAAGTGATTAACATTGCTAGCAAGGAGGGGTCCTCTGTGGAAGACACTAAGGCCACAGACATTAAGGCTACCAAGGCTATGATGTTATAGTGAATTTGTGATAGTGCTAGCTTTGCATTTTTTATTGTCTCACTTTCAAAATATGTATGTTTCAACTTTCATAATCTGGTGTTGATGCAATAAGATATGGTTCCACTAATTGGAAATTTCGGCCATGCTTTAATTAATGAATGAGATTATACTGTACAAATTTTAGAAATAGAGGAAGTTTAAAGTTTTCAGTCTATTATCCCAAAGCTGTAAGCCATCTGCACACCTATTTGACTTCCATCTTGGAGCATGCAATCATCCTCAAGGAAACTCAAATTAGGATGGACTAAAGACAAATTAGCTAGAAAAAAGTACAGCAAGAACATTTGAGAGGACAATAGACAGAGACTATCACTTGGCACCAGAAGATCTACCATCATACTTATGGCAAGTTGGCAACACAAATATGCACCATGAGCCTAATGTCCCTTGCATTTGCATTTTAAAAGGAGGTTCCTAACTCAAGGACCATATGCTCGATCTACTACAATGTTATATTCTGTAGCAAAACACAGCATTCTATTTGAGAATAATGTCACTTGCATTCTAAAATCTTACTTTCTACATATGATACTTTTAACAATGTTGAAAACAATCCCTAAGAATGCAGAAAATCTTATAAAAGGTAACAGAGTATAATCCCAACAAAATAACAAGAACATAAACTTAAATCAGAAATTAGGAACAATCTCATGAAACTATATAATTCTGCGATTGCATCAGCACAAAACAACATAGAGAGAGAACTACACCACAAAAATAGATAACACGACAGTGTTCTAAGTGTGTACGAGTGAGCTTAAAAAAGCGAGGTCCCTTTTCCTTTCTTGTCACCACCAATTTCAAAATGCTTGCATCGCTGCAAATACAAGTCAACAACCAATCATTAGCAAAAAGAAGAGAAGAAAGAAGCCTCAGCCCAAAAAAACATATGGAAATGTTTACCTTAATTGCATGCTGAGACATATGCTTGCAACTTTGGCATTGCAAACGCAGCACGATCTTTTTGGTAGTCTTGGCCTGTTGGGAAAATGAAAGTGAAAGTAGAGTTTAAAATTGATTGATTCATAAGTAATTCGAAGCAAAAAGCGAAGATTTATATAAAATTTAGACCTTCTTATGGAAGACGGGCTTGGTCTGACCACCATAACCAGATTGCTTGCGATCGTAACGGCGCTTTCCCTGAGCAGCAAGGCTATCTTTGCCCTTCTTGTACTGCGTTACCTTGTGCAAGGTGTGCTTCTTGCATTCCTTGCTCTTGCAGTATGTCTTCTTTGTCTTTGGAACGTTCACCTAAGCATGTGAAAACCAGATTTCAATGTTATCGAAATCCAAACGGAAAGACTCGGATAACAATAACAAACACATACATACATAAACACCTGATCTACTAGTCTGATATTAATTATTTAGGCCTATAAACATGAACCAACAGATCTAGAGAGAGGTAAGAGTACCATGATGCCGATCTGAGGAAGCTGAGTGGCGCCGGTTGATGAACAAGTGTGGGAGAGACTCTTCTCTTCTCTTCTATTAATGAACTAAACCCTAACCCTAGTTGGCTTCAGAATTGTTTGGGCCATTACTGGGCCTAACAGGCATTACAGGTATGGGAGTGGGCCTAGCAATTTGATACTGAAATTAAATCCAAAACCCATTTATCCACTACACGTACCACTATAATAAATTAGTATGTTAAGATAATTAAAATAATTAATAATCATTCACATTCTTACTCAAATTTTAATCAAAGAATAAAAAAGTAATATGTGAGTAAAGTAAATGAAAAAACACATATCCTTAATGAACAAAATAAACGTCATATGTGAGTAAAGTAACGAGGAAAAAAAAAGAGTGAAATGGACCAATTAGGAGTTTAATGTAGATGTCATCTTTGGCAAAAAAAAAAAAAAGAGTGAAATGGACCAATTAGGAGTTTAGGCTGAGAGGTAATTATTAAATTTTGAGAAACGGTTGTTTGAGTTTTAAAAGAAAACAAAAAAAAAATAGAAAACAAAAAAAAAATCAAAATCATCGCAAAATTCTCTCAACATTTTTTGAGTTTGAAGATATTTAAACTAAAGCGTCACTCACTCTTCCCATCCCCACCAATAGTTGCTAAAATTATCGTCTTCACTAATAATTACATATTTATTTGTAATTGGGGAGTACTGAATTATCACTTTTAATGTAGATGTCATCTTTGGCCTATGACTACGAGTCACTTGATGTAAACCTTTTTCAATCCAACCTTACTTCCTTTCTGTCACATGAAGAGATCAAATTAGCGGTCTTCAATCTTGGGCCTTTCAAAAACACTTGGCCCACATCAATTTCACACTGCTTTTTTACCAATCGTGTTAGGATACTATAGGCCTCTTCATTACTAAATTTGTTCTAAAAATTTTATTTTTTTATTATTTATTTTTTTGATAACCTTAAGTGTGCGAGTTAGCGTTCTATAAATACGCGCATCTCAACTAATTCTACACCCATGCATCGTACCCTTGAAAATCTGCTACATAGGGTAAATTGCTTGCTTTTTACCCAGGGGTGTGAGCCCAAAGAATTATTTGCATCCAAGAGGTGTTGAACCTTGGATGCCAAGGTCTTTACCACTTGGGCCAACCCCTTAGGATTTTATGCTGACAATTTTTATCATGGGTCATCTCCCCCACCAATTTTAATCATACTTGTATCATTCTAATACCTAAAACCGAGACGCCTGAATGTATCACTCAATTTTGTCCTACTAGTCTGTGTAATACTCTAGTTTTTGTCCAAAATTCTTGTCGATAAAATTTAGCATCTTTAGATAATATAATTCATCCCGCTCAATCAGGTTTTATCTTGCGTAGGAGGACTAGTGATAATTTCCTTTTTGTGCAAGAATTGATTCATACCATTCATCATAAAAGAGGTCAACATGGCTTTTTTGGTGTTAAGATTGACCCTGATAAGACATGTAATATGATAGACTTGATTAGAATTTTATCCATCATTCTCTATTATTTATAAATTCCATGTTTGTGGAGTTTATAATTGCATGCCCCCGCATCACGACTTCCACTTTCTCCATTTTATGGAATGGTATAGTCGGACCCTCATTTTCCTCTCTCCATGTATATCTTTATTATTTGTTTCAATTGGTTCTTCTTATTAAGATGTATGGATACTCTATTTTGGTCCACAACCATAATTCAAGGAACTGTACCTAAGTGTTGACATTAAAAAATATGATTAAGAGAGATGCAAACCAAGTGGCTCACGCTTTGGCTAAGGCTGCTCTCTCTCTCTCTTTCTCTCTCTAAGCCTCTCTTTTAATTGTATTAATTAAAGATACTCTTCCACCTATGTATATGAGGCATGACAAAGAGATCTTTTGATTCTTTTTATCTTAATGAAAATTTCTTATTTAGCAAAAAAAAAAAAAATGTCTTTTAAAATAGCCTGAACCAAATTGTCAATTCAAATTTAATGATCGTTTTGGTTTGTTTCATCACATATTATTATACTACCTCAAATTATCATTTTAAAATGGAATAATGCACATTCTTACTATCCAAAAAATATGCGAGTAAAGTAAATGAAAAAACACATCCGTGACCGTAATGATCAAAATAAACTTCATTTGTGACTATGTGCGTAAAGTAACGAAAAAAATGCTTTATTCACATTCCGAGTCTCCGACATGTTTTGAGTGAAATGTACCAAAACGGAGACCTAATAGGAATTTAGGAGTGTTAGCAAAACTTCACTATTCAAAAACTTTGAGCGTCACTCACTAGCTAAACGCATCGTCTTCTTCATCCTCTTTCTTAGCCAATGGAGGAAACCCTAAACCTAGAACAAGAAGAAACAATCCACAACGGAGACCAGCCCATGGCGGAGGACGTGCCCCAAAACCCTACTACCGCTCCCGCTTCAGATTCAGATTCCGATTCCGATTCCGATTCCGATTCCGACGATGAAGCCCAGCAGAAAGTGGAGCTCCAAACCCTGGAGACGGAGCTCTCCTCTAACCCTTCCAATTACGACGCTCATGTCCAGGTACCTACTTCTAATATTCACTCTCTCAAACTCTGAAAACCCAAGAAAATTGAAATGTTTTTTGTTTGTTGTTTGGAAAACTTAGTATATAAAGCTACTGAGGAAAATGGGAGAGTTAGAGAAGCTGAGACAAGCAAGGGAAGCTATGAGCGAGCTCTTTCCATTGACACCTTCCATGTGGCAGGAATGGGCTAAAGATGAAGCTTCTCTTACCACTCGGTATCTTCATTATTGTTCACTGAATTCAATTAATTATCTGGCATTATAGTTGTGTTTGATTTGTGGCTACTGTTTGCACAGGTCCGAGGCTATCGATGCGATTGAGAAGCTTTATGAACGAGGGGTGTTCGATTATGTGGTTTGTTATGGATCTTAATAACACAATTTGGATTATGCATTCATTTTGGTGCTTAAATGTATAGTCTATCAACGATTGATTGATTGTTTTCTGATGCAGTCTGTCTCTCTTTGGTGTGACTACTTGAATTTTGTTCAAGAATATGATCCAATGGTGCGTGATCGTTCACCTACTGGTATTTCAAAGGCAAGAAGTCTTTTTGAGCGTGCTCTTACTGCAGCTGGTTTGCATATTGCTCAAGGCATCAAACTATGGGAAGCATACAGGACATTCGAGCAAGCTATATTTCTTACTATTAATGACTCTGACATTCAGGTCACAACTTTTTCATCTTATTAGTTTATATTCTTATTGAAATATAGAAATCTATGTGAATGTTTTGAATCCTGATGGCATTTCCTGATGCCACAGCCATTATGTGGCTAAACAGAAAAATTCTTCTTTGTAAGCCAAACATTAAAGTTATGCAATCCATGACATCTAAGAAGACCTTTTGGTCTGTAAACAAGTGTTCGTGGTAGGTTTTTGGATTGGTATCCTATTTTAGTATTATTTTGATTGAAGAGGTGACACTGCTTTTGGATAGGATAGAATACTGTGGAAAAGAATACATATGACCGACCCTGATTAGTCTATGACTGTTGTTGTTGTTCAAGTTTGTTTAAGAGTAGCCTAGTAATTTCAATTATTATCGCACATGGGCTGTAGTTGTGGGCCATGGGTCGTATTCTTTTAGTACACAAGTCTAGTTAGTTATTGGGCTTTTATGTGTAGCATTTGGTTGATTTTAATGGTCAAATTAGGAATTTGCTTGAGTCCTAGTCCTATTAAGAGAAGGCAAGGACCATTGTACTCAAAACAATTTCAGGTTTGATAAATAAAAATAAGAGTATCGTGGTTTATGGAGAGCATGCATTGTCCTTGTGTGATCTCCTTGCTCCCGGCTTCCTTTTCTCTCTCTCTTGTTGTGTTTACACTTTATTGTTGCATTGGTGTTTGTGCTTATCATTTTCTCATTGTTTTGTTGTCTGCTTAGGAAATTCTATGGCATTGACTGAAAAATCTGTCGTATTGCTAGGAATTATAGATTTTTTTCCTCTAAGATCGATATGTGAGAGAGGCTTTTCTTATACTTATCAAAAAAAAAAAAGTGAGAGAGGCTTTTCTAATGTTGCAGGAAAAAGAAAAGCAGAATCAGCGCATTCGAACATTATTCCACCGACAGTTGTCTGTCCCTCTTGTTGACATGAAGTCAACACTTCAGGCTTATAAGGCTTGGGAGGTGGAACAAGGAAAAGTTCTTGATGTTGAATCCTGTGAATTGGATGGGATTTCTTCTCATGTTGCCACAGCTTACCAGAGAGCCTTGGAAGGGTATAATGCTCGTGTTCATCTTGAAGAACAGATTTCGAGGCAGGATATATCTGACTCAGAAAAACTTCAACAATTCTTGGTATGTAGCATTTAAATAAGCAGCTTACTAGAATCATTTAAGAAAGTATATATAGTTTAGAAAATAAATTTTACTGTTCTTATTTCCTCTTCTTCCTACGAGTTTCAAGTACCTTTAAATTTCGTATTTAGGAACACTCTCTCTCTCTGTTGGAACTGAAGTGTGTTATTTATTGTTTTTTTGGTAGTGTTTTTCTTAAGTTCTAAAAGAGATGATTTTGCAGATCTACTTAAAATTTGAAGAGTCTTCCGGATATCCAGCCCAGGTACAAGCTTTGTATGAACGTGCTATTACTGACTTTCCTATAGCAAGTGACCTATGGCTTGATTACACTCGCTATTTGGACAAAACCTTGAAGGTTTTCCCTCCCATTTTTCTAGTATGATGTTTTCCTGAGGAGAGTTATATGTAATCCATGTCCTTATATTTTTCTTTATCTTCAGGTAGGCAAAGTTGTAAGAGAGGTTTATTCCAGGGCTACAAAGAATTGTCCCTGGGTCGGGGAACTTTGGGTTCGATATTTGCTTTGCTTGGAACGTGGCCGTGCTTCTGAGGAAGAATTAGCTGCTGTATGTTACAGTTGGTGCCTTTTATTTTGGATTAATTGTTTTATTGGAATTCATTCTAATATTTTGAAAGTTTAAAGATGAACAAGTATCATAGTCAAACTTTGTTTTTATCATGGTTAAGAGACAATGCAAATTTTTATCTGCAAGTTGCATTTGTCTCTCCAAATCCTCAATTACAGATTCGGATGATTAGCCATTTTATGAAACAATGACCAAAGAAAAAAAAAAAAGAATTTATGCATCTTATGTCAAGCTAATTAGGTGATTTTTCTTATCAGGGAAAAAACAATTCTCAGGTTGTTTTGCTCATTGATTTCAGGTCATTGAGAAGTCGCTGCGGTGCACCTTTTCAACCATTGATGAGGTGGGATAATCTCTTAATTACTTTTTATGAATTAATCAACATTTTTTTGTAATTTCTTGTGCATGGATAGGTATATACAGACGTATACATAGGTAAGTTATAAATGTGTGTGTGTGCATGTGCGAGCTGACTGCCTCTGTTTACTGGACCATGTTGTTTCAGTACCTGGATCTATTCCTCACTCGAGTGGATGGCCTAAGACGAAGATTTTCATTTACTGGTGAAGTAGGGGATTATTCGATAATAAGGGAAACTTTTCAGGTACCTTAAATTCCTTTTACATCTGGTTGAGTAAAATTCGAAGCTTCCTGAATAGGTATCAAGCATGCCTTGTTTTTTTTTTTTTTTTCCTCAAAATTTATATGGCTGGACAGATCTTCTATTTTTCAAATTTTGAGGGATGATCAAATTAGTTGCTTTAATATGATTATAAGTCGCAAAAGTTTAGGAGTTCAACTTGCCTTTATGTGTCTCTTGGTCTATTGAGTGCGGCTGGGTCACGATTGACGAGAAGCATATGCATAAGTTATTGGCCAACAATACTGATGTAGGGAGTACAGCCAAAATTATTTCCTCCTGTTATTTCTATTTTTCTGTCCTTCCTGTTCCACATCAAAAACCAAATGGTTATGTCCAGTCTTTGTCATTATCTCTGAATCTGAAGAATTTTCTTTTTTAGATTTCACTTTTCCAGTTAGAATACCATCAGCATAGTAGTTGTATGCTATTTTCCCCCTTTTTTATTTGTTTATTTGCCAGTACAGCTGTGGGGTTAAACCGAGGTAACCTTATTTAATAGACAACCTGAAGCTGATGTATATAATTTATGAGTTGAGGGGTCAACAAATTAATTTGGGGCACACTTATTAGTGCATCTTCTTGCTTGGCTTTTTGGGCCTGATTGGAGCCTGTGGGTTAGGCGATAGATGTAACTTCAATACATTTTGAACAGTGAAAATTTTAACTATGTTAAAGTTTTGTGAACAGTAATAACGTATTTTGATTCTTTCATTGATACGGTACCTTGAATTCTTATATTTTATTACTTTCAGAATGCTTCGGATTACTTATCACAGCACTTGAAGAACACAGAGGGTTTGGTGCGATTGCATAATTATTGGGCCCGTTTAGAGCAAAATCTGGGAAAGGATTTAAATGCAGCTTGTGGAGTTTGGGAGAGTTTGCTTAAGATTTGGTTTGACCATATCTTTTCTCTGCCATATTTAGAAGATAGAACTTTGTTATTTGATTTTTCCGTTACTTCTTTTCAAGTTTGCCGTCAACTTGCTGCTTGTTTTTGCAGTGGTTCAATGTTGGAAGCTTGGAAAGGTTATATAGCAATGGAAATTGAATTGGGTCGTATAAATGAAGCTAGGTCCATCTATAAGAGGTGCTACACCAAAAGATTCCCCGGCACTGGCTCAGAGGTATGGTTAATTTCCTTTTTGTTATACAAAACCTTTTGCATCACCTTTTTACTTGATAGTTTGTTTGCTAGTTCCTCTCTATTCAAATAGGGAGTAATCTGCATGTATAGCTGTAGCAGAAGTTTTACATAATATATGCGCCAATGAGCTCTAGCTTAACTAGGCACCTCCTCCCCTTTTAAGTTCTAGGTGGAGGATGAGGTTGTGGGTTCAAGACCCATTGGGTACGTGTGTAATTTACCAATTAAAAAAAAAAAAAAACATTTTACTTAACATATGCACTACTACTTATCAAAAAATATAATATATGCACTGCTTAAGTAGTGGCATACAAGAGATCTATAGGTATATTTTATTGGTTGAAAATTATGTTAATTGATGAAAGCTAGGCTGTGATCATGTGCAAAGTCAATGGATTTTTTTCTACAAACAAAAGGCTTCAGGACAAGATGGACTTGAAGGGTAATAGTTTTAAACCTTGTAGTGGAAATTTAGTTTTCTCACAGATTAAGTGAAATAATGAATAAAAGAAAGAATCAACAACATAAAATAAAAATTAGATGCCTTACATGGAAAAGGAAAATATCCTCAAGGTTTAGACTATGTTTCTAACTTATACCTCAAGCAATTCTGGTCTTATATCATCATTTTATTTTATTTTCATAGTACTTGTGTATGTTTTTTTCTTTTCTATTTTTAATACTTGATGGAGGTATTTATTTTCTTTCGTAGCTTCCTTTAGCTTGATTTGCCTTGTTTTTTTCATCATTCATTTTAGTTGTTTGTCATCTATCTTTATTTTTTTAGACTCAAAATTTCATGAATGGTCTTCACTAGTTCAATAGGTCGATACTGTTGATGTTACTTTTTAAGTTGAAAATATTGTATTGGGATAGTGGTAGTTGATGTTATTTTGGGCATATGAATTCTATAGAGGCTTAGTTCACTTGCTAAGTAATACGTTTTGGATTAGATGATATCTTCCCTTCCTAAAAAACAGAATCATTCAGGACATATGCCATTCTTGGTTACGCTTTGAGAGGGAATATGGTACACTTGAAGATTTTGACCATGCTGTAAAAAAGGTAAATTCCTTTCTGCTTCAGTTTTGATTTGAATGTTTATGAACTAAATTAGCACCATGTTCATATATATTGTAAGTAGTACATATGAATGGCTAATTGAAATTCAAATGTACAGAAAAATGTGCTCAGTTTTTTTTTTTGATGAATGAGAAGATTTTATATCAAGTAAAGAAAAACAAACCAGAAACATCTTTACAACTCAGCTGAAAAAACTGGCCTAATACCAAAAAGGCACTCAAAACAACTAGAACACAGAAACATCTTTACATTGCATCACTATCCAATCCTCTACTGTTACGAACAGTGCATGAGATACTCCAAATACAACATAACGTTCTGTTTACAATAGAATTACAGTAAGGACCACTGCTTTCGACTCTGCTCTTGACTTCCCATCTTATCATTTTAACCATGCCCTCTTCATTTGTTAGTCTACCTTGATGGATAATAGTGATGCTTTGCGACCAAATGTGGTAGATAGTAGACCACAGTGCCAGTTTGCAAATAAAAGATCTTAAACTCTTACCTTTAAGTTGATTTTCACCCCAAGATATGATTTCAGACCAATGATTCAGTGTGCTGCAGTTTTAATGCCTGGATGGTGAGGTTATGTTGTATGGTTAGTCTTGCCACTGTTTCAGGTTTTGAATTATTTATTATTATTTTTTTTTTCCAATATAATAAAGTTGGAAATGTCCCAAAAGAAGGTAAACTATACACTAAACATTGTCTCGAGGGGTGAGGGCAGTAATTTACAAGTGCTATTTTCTTTTGATGTTGAGGCAATATAGATATGGTGAAGATATAAGTTGCATGTTGTACAACAAAATATTGTATGCATTATATTATTATGATGGAATATAGAATTCCTTAATTATCAGTGAATAACAGTTCAATGACTGCCACTGCCTTCTGTAATGTGTCAATCATGTTCTATCACCACCTCCTCACTTCCATTACCAGCAGCTCTACTTGCAGCATCTTCTACCCCCAACAAATTTGGCTATTTGAGTCATCTAAAACAACAAAATTTCAAATATGTGGGATTTATGTCCATTGCCACTGAGTGTGGCTGAAATCAGGTTTTCTTCGTCTGCACTATCGTGATTTGTTATTGTAGTGTGAAGAACTCCCTGTTGCTTACCGGGTTGGAAGTTTGGTAGTGGTAATGCATGGAAATTTTTTTTATGGGTAATTCTAATTTTATTTCAAAAGAGGAGATAGTTCAACTATACATTATGTGATGTGTATCAAACTGCTCCTAATTAACTAAAAGCTCAAGTTTAAGAGTTCTAACAAAAGTCTCAACATTGACTGTAGATAACATGATTACACCAACCTAAGTTCCTCTCTCTCCAAACTGTCCACCTACCCCATTCTACTAAGCAGACTTCTTTGTATTTCCCATGTCTCCCCACAAAAAATCTCTTTGAATGCATTGGAAACATGAACAAGATCTGACTTAGATGCAAGATTAAGCTATATATTGATGCTTAGATATATGGTAAGGTGAACTGTGAACCATAATTTTTTTTTTTTTTATTGTAAGAAAATATCATATCAAGATCGCAAAAAGGGGTGCAAGTGAGCAACCCTAGTACACAAGAGGAACACCTAAATGCATTTTGACCTCTAAAATCTAAGAGTAAATAAATCCTAACAAATTAGAGGAAGAAAAACAAGAAAATATTGGATGTGTCAAAGAACTGAAAAGTCTTATGCCTTTAATAAACCTCAATATTCTGATACTCTATTCATTGAAGGAACTGTTTTGTCCTCTGCTGATTGCATTGAGAGGTTTCTATATCCCTTGGTGATATGCTCTACTTTTTGACTGCCATCTTCACAAAATGTTTCTGTTTTACCTTCTAGGTTCTTTGTAGTTGGACAATTTCTGACATGGACTTGACAAAGCAACAAAAGCACATGAAAATCTTCTAAAAGAAATAATTCAGAAGATCTTTTTCACTGAAATGGGTGCAATGAATCAATTTGTGAATCCTTCAGAAGATCTGTATATCTGGAGGTTTCTTGTTGATTTACATTTTCTCTCTTCTGCTTTCTTAGGTTACTCCTCGCCTGGAAGAGCTTCAGATTATTTAGGTTACAGCAGGAATCCAAATCAACAGATGAAAGAGAAAATCCTTCTAAGAAGAATGCTCGTGAAAAGAGAAGACCAGGTTCAGACTTAACTCAAGAACAGTCTCCTGCAAAGCGACAGAACAATGCAGCTCAAAACCCAAAGAAAGTGCATGGAAAGGATAAAGCCCACGAGCTGAACTTAGTTGAGACAAATGAAGTGGAAGGGATGAATGCCAAGGTTGAGAAAGAAAATAGCAGAAATGAACACATGAAAGACACTTATCGAAAACAACAGATGAAAGATTCTACCCCTGGAAAAACAAAAGTATACAAGGACCAATGCACTGCATTTATATCAAATATTAACCTTAAGGCGAGTAGAAACCCTCTCTTTTTCTTCCCAATCTTGGCGCAGTCTCTTGAATTTCTAATATTGATGGTACAACTTTTATTTTTTGACAAGTAATACTGATGGTACAATTTTTGTAGGCAAATTCTAAAGATCTTCGTAATTTCTTCAGCGATGTGGGTGGAGTAATTGATATTCGAATACTGCAAGACAAGTTCACTGGAAAATCAAGGGTCTGTCTCTTATCCTTACCCATTGTGTTTCTTTGGATCTCTTTTTCTGTGTCTTCATATGGAACATTTCAGTAAATATTCTAGATAGAGGCTTGAATTTAACCAAGGATCATATCGTGGTTCTCACCTAAAGTAAACTGCATACAGAAATGGCATTCATCACATTCAAATGCATTGTGCTCTTGATGGCTTGTCATACTATCAAGCTTCTTCATGAAATGCATGCAATTCTAAATTAATTTTCGGTGTGGTTTCAGGGCTATTTACAATAGTTTCTCTTATCTATGTTCCTCGTATATGTGTGCTACTATCATCTCTGCACCTAGGGTCCATGCTTCCTTGCAATATTATAAACAATTCCCCCCCCCCCTAAAAATTCCTTGGACATGTTTCATTTGTCAAAAGAGTGAAGTGCCTTCTTAAAAATTTATTATCATTTATATTTATGGTGATTATTAATTTAAAAAAAAAAAATTGATTTGTGAAGGGACTAGCATATGTGGATTTCTCCGATGATGCTCATCTTACTGCAGCCATAGAAAAGAACAGACAGATGTTACTTGGAAAGAGGCTGAGCATTGCACGGTCAAATCCAAACAAAAGTAAAAAAGATAACTCTGGTCGTGATGGCCAATTGGAACATGGTAGGCTAATGAATTTAATATTGTTCTTTACTTTGTGTATGTGTGGTCGTGGTTGCAATACTTTGTGCTAGTTTCTTTAGTTGTCCAATTAAATGTTTTGAGTGTGGGGCAGTGCTGTACCTTTGTGCCAATTTCTTTTGTTTGCCAAATTGTTCTTCATAGCAAATGTTTCTGTATCACATGCATGAGTTTTTGCATTAATATAGAATTTTCCAATTCTCCAATATCAGATGGGAGAGTGGTGCAAAGTTAAAGATGGACCTCCAATCCTCCATCCCATTTTCTTTGCCCACTATTCCATTTTGGGATGTCCCAAAATGTTTATCCACTTTGAAAAGTCAAAAGAGTGGGGCCGTCTTCTTTGTGCGTATATGGACCAGTTAGCTGATAGCGATGAATGGAGTTTGTAGTATATCTGAGAGAGGATTGCCAAAGTTTTATAACTTCAGATTAATTTGAAGAAAAAAAAATATAGCATTGGGACTAGACTTTTATGCTAACATATCATGCTAATGTTGTATGTTCTTTGAACTTTCTTCTGTTTAAAATGAACCACATTAAATTAATGTGACCAATTCTTAAAATACTTTTTCACTTTTGTTAACTTACACAATTTTTACTTATGGATTGTGTACTTGCACACCACAAATGTTAAGTCATTATTTTTGCACCTCTACACTACAATAGGTGTGTTGAACTTCTTTTTATTTTTATTTTATATAAGTAATAGCTGTGTTGAACTTCTATCTATTATTGCTCACGTTTTCTTGGTGTGTTGTATTTAGTTTGTGATTATATCTTCCCTTCTATTCTATTGGCCTTGCTCCTTTTTATTGCTTCTCTTTTCTCTCACTTATGAAGTTAAATTGGCAGTGCACACTGCTGATCCCAGCAGTACAGCTGGGGGATCTGTTGAAACCTCCAAGGGGGCTACTCAAAAGCATAGAGTTGACAATGTCCAGATTAAGGGGAAGAACACATTTGCAGTCCCGAGAACTGTTAAACCTCTTGGTTGGACTGCAAATGAACCAAAGACTGAGGAAGATGAAACACCGAAGTCCAATGAGGAGTTCAGAAAAATGTTATTTAAAAACTAATGTGTGTTCCCGGGTCACAAATTTTACCCTGTAGTGCAGGACATTTCTCTATACATTATTATATAACAGAGTAAAGAGTTTCACACGTTTTAGCTTTGTTGATAATTTTGCCATTTTACTTGGCTGCTCATTTTTATTAGCAAGGGCCGGAAAGTGTTCTTCAACCCAGAAAAGGGCAGAAAGGCTTTTCTATTATTGGGGCATGTATCCTTTCACTTGGATTTCACAATGCTACTAATCCCCTTGGAGCCTGTAATGAAAAAGGACCCAAATTAAAAATAAGGTCCAATTATGAGTAATAATTAATTTTGTAATACTAATCGTACTTACAAAAGAAAAAAAATAGAATAAAAAAATGGTTACAACATCCCTAGAAAGATATTCACTATTCAGCATAACTAGCAGGGTGGCACACTAAGATAAGGGCACCAAGTTTCATACGAGTAAGCTACTTTTCTAAGTTTTAATGGGAAAACATTATGGAATCCCCAAAGAAATATGACAATCTTTAAATAGAAGTCCTTGCTCATGATTTTTCTTCTGTTACACCTTAGCACCATCATCATTGATCTCTTGATCCAGATTTTAATTCACACTGCGTTTCAATTAGAGGGAAACAAACAAGATTACAAGAGTATCCCAAAAACACGTGTTGGATCCAAAGCAAAATAGAGAGAGAAGGTAGTGATATTTGGGCCAATGTCAAATAATATCCTAGCTCAAGTCCAATTACACCAAATGGCCCCATTCGTTTATTTATTTTTGGATTCATAAAGTAATCATATAGGCTCCATTGCCATTGGTACGGCAAATAATCCACTATCAAAGGCTTCTAACTTTCACATCTTTAATTGAGAAATGGGGTTTTGTCGTCTACGTCTTCATTGATGGTCTGTGCATTGTCTGGCTCATGATTTAGAATGCGAAGATTAAACAAGGATCTATGCATATTCAGTGGTATATCTAATCGGACATAAACATAATACGATTCCAACAGCTGGTACCATTGTTAATATTATTATTTTTTACTGCCTTTTCTAGACATTTTTTTAAAAAAATAGGATTAATTGTACATGTCCTCTCTAAACTATAAATTTCTACAATTTACTCTAATTAGGAATTAATTTGTACTATTCAAACAACAAATTTATGGGCTGATTGAGATGAGTATTGCAAATTAATAAGGAAAAATGTATTAATTTTGATATATAAGTGCACCCCACCACCCAATTAGCACACAATTTGTTGACCTTAAAACTTTTGATGGTGGGGTGAAAATTGCAAATCAATCTTGAATTAGGGTGTTTAATGCAAAAATGTATAATTTAGAATTAATATTGCAAATCATCCCATATTTCTGAATACACAACTGTATTTAACTATGACTTCTATAAAAATAGGAAAGAATATATATATATATATATATATATATATATATATATATATATATCCATATTTTGTTATTTTTTATAAAGCTACACACGATTGAAGTAGTCCTCTTGACTTCTCTCCATCTCTTATACATCTGCCAACAGTGTAAATAACATTAATTTGATTTAGATATGTAGAGATGTCTATGTGTAGGATTGGCAAAAGGTTGGGTTTGGGATGACTGATGAGAGAAGCCTTCCCAGTTCCCAAGCCTAAACCCATTGAGAAACATATATCCTATACTCGTTCCAATCCAACTAGTTTTTAGAAATCTTATATAAAATCTATCCCATTTATATTTAGAAACCCAAATCCACTTCAAACCGGTCTATTTATCATCATGCTTAGACTAGATTGACCTAAAATTACTCAATATTAACCCTCAAAATACTATTAATCACATTCAAGGATGGTTAAATTTTTTAAGGCAACTATACTTATTACTTAATTACTATATAGCGTATTTGTTTAGAGTTGATTTAGTGCTTTTTTTTTTTTTTTTTTTTTTCTTCAAAGAGAAAGGTTTTCCAAGTAAATTGTGTGGTTGATTTATTTACTTATTGGTTTGAGATATTGATTTGGTTATATTAGTTAGAATATTTTTTGAAGATGAATTAAAAATATTTGTTAAATTTTGTAATTCAAATGGGACTAAATTTGTGTGCCCAACATGTCTTAACCATAACCAAGTTGCTTAAAATAAAAAATACATATAGAAGTAATCATCTTGAAATGAATATTATCGTAAGGAAATTCAATCCTAGCATTTGACCCTCACAAGGAAAGGGAAAAAAAAAAAAAACAAAAAAAAAAAAGATTGAGAAATATTAGGAATATAATATTATTTTTAATAATTATTGAAATCACTTATTATAATTAAAATAACATCAAAACACATATATATATATAAACTTTTCTCACAACCCCACACTTTCCAAAAAAAGAAGAAGAAGAAAACCCCTGGGCTCACGAGTCACTACTGTAGGTACTGTGATTTAGTGGTGTTGATTTTGATGAGCTCTGATTCCTTTCACTCCTTGGATTGTGTATGCCGGATGCAGACTCTGAAAGTTGAATTCATTCTGAGTAACTTTCCAATCTTAGTGCCCCAACAACGACAAACCATGCAAAGTCATAAGGTGTTGGTGTTGGTGTTGGTGTTGTGTATAGTGTTGTACAAAGAGAGCAGCACTGTTGTCTGTGAATAGAGATCAGATAAGTCAGTTTCCTTTACCTTGAGGAGCTAAACTCCATCACTGCTCATGTGGGTGAACAGTGGGCAAAACCTATTATCCATAACCATAAACATGCAACTTCCTTTCTTTTTGCTGTCATATGTACCTCCATCATTAACCATTATTCACTTCATTTCATTTAGGTTTTCTTACACGCCACATCTATTCCTTCACACACACACACATATATGTATATATATAATATACACCAAGATCCAAATTTTTTTAAATAAACTAAATAAATAAATCAAATAGTAGTTGCATTAAAACGTGAAATGTAAGATAAGTACATATAAGAACATAATAATTTTCGCAATATTTTTCTCAACAGTTGAGTTTGTTGATGTCGGTGATGAATCCATGTAAAATTGAAGTTATTCACGATTGTCACATAGTAAAGAAATTGTAAAAATTATTATATCCCTAGAATATATTATCATAAATGTAAAACCCATGATTTTAATATTAATTGTTCTCGTAGTGGGAAATGCAATAATACATGCATATTATCAATGTACACCGACTTGATGTTCAATAATATTTACCCCAATGAGAATTACACCTACCCCACAAGCTAGTCCACGCGCTTTATGATTGGGTATAAACTATAAAGTGCTTATAGGAAGGTCCATGTACTTTCCCTTCTTGAATTACAGAGGTCATAGAGATACAGGTTACCCACATGGGAAAAAGATGCATTTCTCAGCTATGGAAGTACTTCCTGCAACTGCAAGCACTGCCATTGGTGATGATATATGACATTGTTCTTAATAAACATTCAGGCAATCAGCAACTTCAAGACAACAAATATATATATAAAAAATGCAAGGCTGAGGAAGGAACTACCTCTAGCCTTTTGGCCCTATTGATAATTGATCATGTAAAGCTGGTGATTGTTTATTGTTTCTATTTATTGTTTATTTGCTTTTTCTTGCTTGGCTTGTGAACACGAATTTATGAATTCATTTATACATGTACTATAGGATCACGTGCAAAGCTAACTTGTTGAATTGAGTGAAGAATATATATGTTTTTTTAATTTAAAAAAGTGACCTAAATCATAGGTTAAACAATAGTATATAGTAATAGTACATATATTAATTCAATAAAATAAAAGTCAACTTAAAAACACAACATTATTAAACGGGGTCGTCATGACATTGAAAACTTAACTAAAGTTGTAATTCTTTTCTTCTTTTTTTAACAATCTTCACCTTTTCATGAAATTTCATTGGCGAATTAACCCCCACAAGCCACAAGTTTCAATGAGGACAACGATTTCCCCCACTCACTCGCATGAACATGGCTCCACCATGGGGCATGGTATTGAACTTTTCTAATGACCTCATTGTAAAGTCTTCCCAAAAAAGATAAAATAACAATAAATATGAATGTTTATGTATAAGGGCAATAGAAATATATAGATGTAAATTAATTCGAAAAGAAGAAGAAGAATGGCATTCATAAATTAGTGCATGGTTGGCATGCATATTGCATAGTGATGCGGAGAGCCGTCAAAAGAAAAGAAAGTTGGGGGGTGGACCCAGCAAGAAAGAAGCAAAAGAGAGAATTGAGGGAGACAAAAGCTTTTAGACTGCTCATGCGGATGCGGGGGTTTAAGCATGCGGTGGTCTCAGTGTCTTTATCTACTACTCTTGGATCACGCATATGCACTCTCCTCAATTTATACTCTTTTTCCATGCCTCTCTCTTTAATCATCATCATTCATGCATATATCATATTAATTATGTATTGCATTTTTCATAACTAGGTAACCACTTACCAACAAACAAAACCAGCCCCCCCAACACAACACACACACATACTTATCATGAAATTCATGTCATGCCATGCCATGCCAATAAAAGGTAAACATATATACTCCCTCCCTGTCCCAAATCACCATTAGATCAATAAAAGGTGCAGGTGCAAACTGGGTTTGACATGTCATACAGTTTTCTTTCTCCAATCTATTCAAATTATGAATTGTAAGGTATACATTTCGGAAAGAAAAATACATTTTATCAATAGTTCATTGGTTTGTGCTTCAAGCACACTGATAATGACAGTAACAAAAAAACCAATATTGATTATATATGCTAGTTCCTCTCCTTGATTATTAAAAAGATTATTTAATTTACCCATAAAAAAATTGTGATTCCAAAAGTTAGGAAGTGTATTTCCAAAAGTCATAGCTGAAATCACATTTTTTTTTTTCTTTTGAATTATTACAATTAAACATCAATTCTTGAAACTGTAACTGAATAAAAATTAGAACTTGAGGAGGAAAAAAATGAAATATCAAACAGAATGGTTTTGCATTCATCCCCTTAATTACTTTCTTATTTTACAATGGGCATACAGGAGGCAAGGGATAGACTTGAGACAATTGAGTCTGATAAAGGAAGTTTTAGGAAAAGAAGTGAAGCAAAGTAATATTCTCTACTTCAATCTTTATAAATGACCTCATAGATACCATCACAGTTGTCATTTTTTCTTTTATTAGATATATATAAAGAATGACATCAAAAAAAGAAAAGAAAAGAAAGATATACATAAAGAATGAGATCATTCAAGTATTGGGTTGTGAGCTGTATGGTCCCCTATTGTATCAACACACTGAAGAATGTCCCAGACCAAAGAATTGGGCCCCCCTCTCTCTCTCATACGTGATCTTTGATGGTTAATATATTATGCAATCATCCTTTTATTCTGAAAATATATACATATATACAAAAAATTCACATTATCATGTTACATTAGCAGGAAAAAATAAAGTATGAAAACTTATAGCGCACCAATAAGTATAAGGGGAACACTAATTGTATGAAATGTGAGTTGTTGCGTAGCACATGGCAGATGGACCAATGTTTAGTGTCCCCATACAAAATCTTCAGTATCTATGTGATACTAAATATCAACATCACGGCAACTTTTTCTTCAAAATCTCATAAATATTTATCTACTATCCATATGCATGATTAATCTAATGATAATTAATCTTTAAGCAATCAAGTCAAGATGAATTTTTTATTTACTAAGAAAAATTCATAAATTGGTCTCTCAAGATTTCTCTCTTTATTATATTTCATCCTGCTAAAATCTTTGAATTTTTTTTTAAGCAACCTGGCAGTTTTTAGATTTATTGGCTCTCTATTTGGAGGAGTCATTTTATCCTTGAAATAATAAAGATTGTCTCAATAAAAATATATATGAAAAAAATAATTAAATGCATTAAAGGACAACATGCAATTAATTTGGTGGTCCTTAACCAATAACCAACACACACACACATATATATATATGGTGTTTCTATGGGAATCTTGTTTCATTTGAAACGAAGAGAGACAGAATTAATATAAATAAAAAATAAATATTATTGTATATTTTTTGATACTACATTAATAACTACAATATCTTAAACACAAGTAAAGAATATCCATAGAACAAAATAAAGTATGAGTGATAAATGTCAGGAATTCAAAGCAATTTGCTTTTTTCTACTTTTCAAAATCATCTTCTCAAATTCTCAATCATACATTAGAAGGAAGTGGTGGGGTAGGGAGGAGGAGAGGGAATTGGAAGGAAGTGAAGGGGATGGTTACTAACGGATTGTGTAAAAGGAAAGGCAGTCTCCTTCTCTCTCTCTCTCTCTTTCTCTCTTTTTTCTTAGTTTACTTCCTTTGAATCTTATGCCATGCCCTAGGAGAATGTCGGGTTTGGTAACCTTATGGTCTAAGTCCAGACAAAATTTAAAAGTGATGGAATGTTCCCAACGGCTATAGCTATTTGCTTTGCCTTTGCATTTTGAAAATTTAAAGGAAGGGAGGGCCCAAAGACAGAAAGCATTGCCTGCCTGCCTCAATCCTCATGTCCAAATCAGTGCATTATACCTTGAAATGGCACTACAAACTTTTAAAATAGGAAATTACGTATGTCTAAATTAGAGAATATATATATCTAGTGTAACTAAATTGATTTGTTTTTATTATGTTCATTTTGTCATTTATGTTTGTCAAAATATTAAGGATATGACTACACTAATTTTAAGCATTTGTTGTAATTATCTTTATGTGTGCATTACATGTAATTTATGGAAGAACTAAAAACACACATAAAAGAATTATTTAAGAAAGTGGAGAAAACTAGATTTATCTAGTATGTGTATATATGATTTTTTTTTAAAGGAAGGAAATAAGGAAATCATCTAAACATCATGAGTGTGAAATGGGTTAGCATGATAGTCTGTCAGTTTCAGATCCTAACATTGTAAGATAAGAAATGGTCATCATGTGAACATTTGAAGCTGAAGGAACCAAAAACATTGAAGAGGTGCTATGCTTTTAGAAGAAATAAAATCATCCTATGCCTTATAAAAAGTGAGTAAGAGAGAGAGAGAGAGAGAGGAAAAGTAGCAACATGAGTATGAATTTCGCAAGAATGATACCAATGGTATTTGGTGGTGGTCACCTTTGCCAGTAACTGTGTTTCATGTGATTTCCAGTGTATAGAGCACATGAAATTGAGTAGCTCTAAATACAAGCCAAAGCTTCTTTTCTATGAGTAAGTGCCATTAAAAAAAAAAAAATGCCAGAAAGACAAAGTAATGAATAAGAACTCTTATTATAATTTCTCATACATATTCTCTAAAATCTAAATGGAAAAATAATAATTATAGTTGTTGTTGTCTTGAGGAGGAGCAAATCTAAGGGAAAAACCAAAAGGGAGTGCAAAAATAATGTTGATTGAACTACGTAATTTTATTTGCAAATAGAAAATGATTGGCATCTTAAAGGAAGTTATGGTTTCCTAAGACAAGGCAACTAAGAAAGAGGTTGGTGATTATTAGAAGAAAGTTGGTATCTTCAAAAGTAAAATGTGTGTGGACAGCTTGTTGATTATTTTGAGGATATAATCTAGTTGACCAAGAATAATTTGTTTTTAGTGTAGCAAAAGGTTTACTCTTGACAAAAATATTAGAATCATGAATATCATCTTTATGATATCTCTTTATCTCTTTGTTTGGTTTCTAAAAAGAGAGAGGAAAAGAAACTAAAATAAATTCTTGAATCATATGTTCTCCTCTATATGTTATTCCAATTGCTTTTCCAAAAATGAAAAACTTATATGCCAAATAGCGACATAATTCATTTGGGTAAAACTTATGTGCAGTATCTTAGGTCAAGTATATTAGGTTCTTAATTGAATTTGAATACAATGAATTTAAATATTCTTGGAAAAGATAACATTGTTTGTGTTTCATTGGTTAATGTAATCATGTGTTTGAATTCAATTGGAGAACCTAATGTACCTAATCTAAATAACTGTATCTAAATTTTACCCATTCTAAATAACTTATAAAAAAATGCACTAAGATTTTTTGAACTTTTATGTTGTTGTAGTAAGACTCCCTTAAATCTTTTTTTTTTTTTTTTTTTTCTTTTTCTCTCTCTCGAATTTAGTACGTAAACTTTGATATTATTACAAATAGACGACCAATCTGTATATTAATTATCTCTTTATTTGTAATGTTATTTTGTACCAAATTGTTAAAAAAATATATATTAAGATTCTCTAAACTTTTATGTTGTTGCATTTTGTTTTTACGTTGTTTTTTCTATGATTTGGTGCCCAAAGAAAATTAAAATAAACAACTAATGGATAAAAGAAGTCTATTTGCAACATTGCCAAAATTTATGTTAGAATTGGCAAAAAAAAAAAAAAAAAATTTAAGACAGTTTTACAACAACATAAAAGTTCAGGAAGTATTAATTTATTTTACCCAATAACTTATATTAAGCTTTTTAGTAATGGTTTCCTCATGATCCAAATCATATAAAAAATTTCATTTTTTAATACATATAAATATATAATTGTTTTTGTTTTGTTTCGTGTGGTTTTATCTTTTTAGCCAAACCGGATACTCTTTCCTCTTTCTTGGGAAGGGAAAACTTTTTGTGAACTCTCTTCTTAGTTCTTACTTGGCTTTTATTAATTTATTATTCTTACGGGAGTGAGAAGCATGAAATGATATGTGGTCCTCCCTCTAGCAGAGTTTCTTAGTACTACAAAATAAACGGGTCTATTTTATTTTTTTCATTCAATTGTACCCTACCAAATTTTATCTCTTATTTATATATTTTCTAATTTAATGAGGTTGGAAAATTAATTCAGGGTTGGCCCTTGTCAATAATGACCTTCAGTAATATCTTAAAGTTAAGACTTTTATTACTCAAAAGGTATTTACCTTGTGAGAGGATAGTTTTATGGAACAACCACATATCAAAAGGTATTTATTCTTGTATAAAAAAAGATGAGGATTATATGTTCTTGTATAAAAAAAAAATTAAAAATTAATATTTTATGTAAATAAAACTGGTGCTGACCTTCTATGGAAGTGGTAAACAAATGATAGAAAGAAAATGGATGGGAAATAAATTTGGACACACCCATATGGCCTATTTAGCTCTTTGGATGCTACATTCAATTGTGGTGGTTGTTTAATTACCACGTTGGGGCAGAATGGCAAGGTTCTTATACTCTAATTTCGCATCTCAAAATTTGAATAAGGACAATGATGTGAGTCCGATGTCTTTATCTAAAATTTGGGGTCAATGTTTCACATGTCTTGTTGGAATTTTGTTTCACTTAATAAGGAATGCACAAACCCCGGTGATTTTTACTATAAGGTGGAATGCTAAGCTTGTTAAAGTATCCTCCGTTTGCCCCGGCTTTTTTGTTTTTTTTATAAACATTAAATACAAACATTTTAAAAAATAAAATAAAATAGATCTAGGGATAAGAAAATTGTCAAAACTGTTGGTGGTATGACATATTGTGATTAATACATAATAAAAATAATATTAGTGATAAGTTTACGTGAAAACGATATATTACACTATATTTCGATTATTATTATTTTTAATCTAATTTTGTGGTGGAAGATATGAGTCAAACCCACTCCAAAAAGAAAGGAGTGGGAGAATAATGTCACCAACGTGTAAGTCTATATTGGCAACTATCTAATCTTTGGCATTTCGTTTCAAAGTTCGTTTTAATTAGTTTGGTTATTGAAACAAAATATTTTAGTCTCGTTATATGCTAGTGTACCATTTAGAAGTTATCACTATATTTGTAAATACAAACTAATAACTTTATAAGAAGTTCATAGTTCGTGTTATCTCATTAACCTCCATATATTCATAAAAAGTTTAAAACATTAAAAAAATATATATATAAAGGTTCATAAAATTTCATACATGAAGGTACATTTAGGTTTATCATTACAATCTAGAATAGCCAATACAATTCAATATAGACCATAATTTTGACCGAGACAGAATAAGTATGTGGGCTATACCGTTTTATGCACCGATATGAATTTTTTTAACCATTCTAGCTGGTTCAGAACTAATTTCAAACATTTGCTATTGGCACCTTGTCTTTATAAACAAGGTTCATGTTATATTTTGTGACATAATTTATACCAGATGCACATTGCTTAATATATATTAGTCAATCACAAAGCCAACCCTAGGTTGATTCTAGTTTTACCAGTGTTCCATTATTTGGAAAATGAGCTCCGGACTCGACTACTCTCTCAAACTTGGTTCTAATTATTAATGTATCAAGACACGACGTATCAAAAAAAGCCTCAAACAATGTGCCATCTCTAGGTTTAGCTGAAGTTATGGCAGTTAGATGGGCTTCACGATAGCACAACAAGAAGGAATTCAATGTATTGTTGTGGAAAGAGATGCAAAACAGGTATTTGAAATTTTGACCTTTTCATTGTTCTTAACGTTTCATATGTTGGAATACCTTGGGTTTGAAGACATCTTGGGGCTGAAGCATGGTTTTCAGTGCTGCAGCTTAATGTATTGGCTCATGAAGTAGCCAAATGGGATTTTCTCATTGGGTGGTTTGGTTTTGTCCCTCTGTTTTTGTACTTCCTTCATGTTATCCCGGCCATGAATTGAGATTTTGTGCAATACTATTGTCCGGTGTAATGGTTTTAGACGGTCAAGATTGAATTTTTTTTTTTTTTCAACTTTTCATCTTAGTCCTCCTAACAAAAAATAAATTTGTACACTTCTTAAATATATTTGAGTGGACGATCGAGATGAAAAATTAAAAACAACTTTCAATCTTTTGATGGATATTGTGGCCAATGTAGTTTTATTTTATTTTAGTAAGAATTGATGTGTTTTCAAGGAAAAAAAATGCTATTGGACCAAAAGAAAAAAATAAATTGAAGGGAAAATTTGAAAGAGGAAGTGAGCTACTACTACATTGTATATACATGATAAAAAGATTAAAAAAAAAAATGTATGAGTAAATATTAGGCATTTGAATCCCATATCTTATTATTTATAATAGATAAATTACAAACTTTATAAATTTATGTCAAAAATTTAAAAAAAAAAAAAAAGTAATTCAAATATTTTCTTTATTATGTTACTAAAGTGATACAAATCATTTTCATGTAGCTTTTCCATCTTATATTATACCATTGGATGAGAAAAGGGAAGCTACATATTGGTGAGACAAAGACGATGGTACCCCTATTAAAACATGGTACATCTTATTTTTATTTACTTTTTATAGTCCCTAAAGTCTGTAAGGCACTAAGGCTTCATGACTCAAAGCAATATAGAGTGATTGGGATGGATGGATCTATGTGTTTTACGTATCTAAATAAAGAAGAAAATTTCGAGCTTTGAAACATCTTGAAAATTGTGATCAAGGGTGTGTCATGTGTCATCAACACCATTTATTCTTGTGGCCCCTTCATTCACAGTATCATAATTGTCTCTCTCTTTCTAGACTCTCTCTCTCTCTCTCTCTCTCTCTCTCTCTCTCTCTCTCTCTCTCTCTCTCTCAATTTCAGAGTTTAAAAAATTATCATTACCTGCTAAGAGGATAAATTTTAATTCATGAATTTATTTTATAATTATACTTTTGAAAAATCAAAATTTTTTTAGTAAAATTTATTCGTTTAATAGCACTTTGAAATATCTACCTTTTGAAGTACGTAAATGATTAGATTAAAATCAATAAAAAAAAGACTAAAAACGTTTATGGTATTCTTTTTGATTAAAACGTTTATAAT
The DNA here is from genome assembly GCA_907173295.1 of Fagus sylvatica. Taxonomy (NCBI): domain Eukaryota; kingdom Viridiplantae; phylum Streptophyta; class Magnoliopsida; order Fagales; family Fagaceae; genus Fagus; species Fagus sylvatica. The sequence continues at coordinate 2,457,738 of OU015763.1, read as the reverse complement.
ATTCAAGCTATTACGTACATAGCATACTTTGTAATAATAAAAAAGAAAATAGTCATGTGAAACTCAAAAAGAGAAAGAAAAGCAACCAAAAAAAAAAAAAAAAGCAACGAAGGAAAAGTAGTAGTCCTAGATAATTACTCGAAGAAGAGACAACATAGATAAAACAAAAAAAAGATGGATAAAGTTTTTAAATGTGGGGGTGTGGAATAAAGGCAAAGATAATAAAGAATAAAGTGATTTGGATGATTTAATAAAGGGGACTAATTTTTTTTTTTTCTCCTCCATGTTGAATGTCAAAAAGGAAATTCAGAAAAATAACAATAACATGTAAAATTCTAAAACTGCTTCAAAGTTTTTAATGCGGTTGTATTCTCTTCAGTTTTGCCAAAAAAGAAAAAGAAAAAAAGCAATCTACTTTCTTCTCCTCAATTTGTCCAGTAGAAAGCAAATGGATAGAATAATTCTAGTAACCTCTTAAGTTAGATAGCATAAGGAAATCTATCATCGTTTTAATTTTAATTTTAATTTTTTTTAAGATCTCTTTGAACGCTTGACTATTCTTGTAGATGTTTGTAATTCTCTTATTCCACTCACTAGATAATTATAGTGATGAATCCTTTATGAATAACCTCAAATACTGATTAAAGATTTTGAACCCGAATCTAATGTATCTCAAGCCAACCTCCCTTGAGATTTAGTACCATGTTTATGTGGACTAATTCTCAGATCTCTAACACCCAAAATGCCAAATTTAAATATTATAGTGGTAAAATGTTTGGTTTCTAAACAAATAGTAAAAAAAAAAAGAAGACCATATTTCAAGCTTTTGTTATTTGTGGCATCCTTATAGACCCAGATCATATTAATTACTATATGACTAAATCTACATTGCCTGTATGTCATAATTTCCAAGACCACTCGAAAGCCTGAAATACTCCAGTATTCTGGATCTGGGTTTATAAGCTCTAGCTTGGAAAAAAATCCAAATCTAGGTAGTTACATCATGGATGAGTTTAATTCTAGCTTTTAGAGCCAACAAATATACAAATTCAAACCTTTGCTTGACGAAGTATACTGATTTTTATACACAAACTCTACTGTCAAACCTATAATAAGTAGTTACATCACTAAATCCTCATTAATCATTATGCTATACATGACTATTGGATTGGAAAGTTGAACTATTCTCAGGTCTCACTATTACTCCTCTCTCTCTCTCCAACCTTTCATGTGATGAGTCTGAATGAATTGGAATGGCATTGTCCTTAGTATTCCAAAGGGACATCATTGTCATATTGAGTAATCCTTTCTGATGATACAACACCACAAGGAAATGTACAAAAGTAAAGGGTATGTTTTATATATATTACAAATAATGGAGGGCCTCTTGTTAAAAAAACAAATGATTTGTTTTCCCTCATTAGTATCTCTGGCGCTCTAAGAAAGAATCCACTAATAAAGCTTTCTATTCTCTGCCGAAGACCTAATTATCACTCTTGCCCCTTTGACCGTACGTCAAAATTACTACTCTGTGCTTAAGATTTCCACATTTTAAGTGTGTCTTCAAAATTAATCATTTCACATGATTGGCATGACACCCTTTTAATTCCAACTCATGGACACCACAGTTTCGGCCAAATTTTGCATGGAACTCACCCACTGTCTGGCTGGTATGGTTGCAATTACAGTATAGTATTTTTATTCTTTAATGAAGCTATAGTGAAATTAACCAATTTTACAATCAAAGATAGTATTTCAAAAGAAAATCTTAATATGAAGCATTGTGTCAAATAACATAACAAATTAAGTTGAATACTTATGCGGAATATAAGCCCCAACAATAAACAATAAAGAAAGCGGGATATCAGTTCCAAAGCTTGCTTTCTTGAAGGTACATGTAAAAAGCAGTTTTCATAATTGAACGTGATTATAGTATTATCTTATTCATCGTGTCTGGACATGTAAACAAGGGATTCAATAAACCATATATAGTTGTTATCTCAATTCTTCATTCCTCAAACTATTTGAGAGTAAGTACGTTAACCATTAGACTATCATCTTCAATGGATTAAAAAGCAAATAGTTAAAAACTTAAAATAGAAACAATAGTTTTTGAAATAAAAACTGGAGTAATAAAACTAGCAAAAACCAGAAGTGAATACTCATTCTACAATAAAAGGGTATGATAGTCATCAAGTATAGGGCAAATGTGTCCACCCAAAAGTTACAAGTTATAATTTATTTGGGAAGGCTTTAAGTGTAACTTATATATAGAAAGGAGATTTTGCTAAATTTCTTTTGAAGAACATTTCTTTTGATAATTCTTTTTTGTTTCTGTGTGTCAGTCTGTCTGTCTTTCTCTCTCCTTTTCTTTGTCCTCTCCACTCTCTGACACACTGCTCTCCATATGGCGTAAACTTGATGCCTGATAGTGCAAGCAAAGCAAGCACCCCACTTTTTATTTTATCTTCCTCCCTAAACTCACTGTGTTTTCCTCTTTGTCTGTAAAAAAATCTGCTTTTCTTTTCTCTCTCTTTTCTTTTGCCTCCTTCACTACTTCTATAAGCTTTTGTTTTAGTGCTTCACTACCAAAACCCACCTCCAAAAAAACCTCAAACCCCTCTTTCTCTCTCTCTCACTACTCTCTTTTCCAAATCCTCCTCATCACCACCTAAAACCTTGCCTTTCACTATGGAAGGTGCTTAAAGCTCAAGACTTGGATCAAAGAGAAAATTGATATAGGTATGCCATTCTCTTCTTCCCTCCTTTCTTTCCGTTTTCATTACTAAGTGGAAAGAAAGAAACAACAAACAAGCTGAAGCTTAATATAACACTCATCTCTCCCTCCTCCATCATTTTCTTTCTCATAGACTGTTTTGAGTTTGACCCTCTTTCTCTTTCTCTCTCTCTCACTTTCGAGAAATAGCTACAGGGGCTACAGTGTGACTGAATTTGATTGTTCTTTTTTTTGTTTCTTCTTCTAAGTTGACCTCTCTTCAGAGAAAAACACTCAAAGTCTAGGTAGTTGAAGACCCCTTTCTTGCTTTGTTCTTTTGATTAAAAGTATTGCCCTTGTGATCCATATCTCTCTCTCTCTAGCTTGGGGCCAGCAAACCCCATAAAATTTCAACACCCTCTCTCTCTCTCTTTCTCAAAGTAACTGCAATTTAATTACTTAAAACAACAAAGCCTTTGTTTGTAATTCCTTGTACGTGTATTTTTTTTTTTTCATTTGGGTCTAGTAGGATAGAAGGGTTTCTAAGATATAAGGTTGTAGCTTTGTGTAGAAAAATCCTAGGCTAGGAGAAGGTTAAGAAAGCAAAGCAATCACTTTTATTATTAATTATTTAGCCCTTTTTAATCATCTCTCTTGAGTCTTGTCCTTGTTTCGTTCTCTTGTGGTCACCAAACAAACAACAAAAGACACAAAATAAAATAAGGAAAGAATGGAACTTTCAAGTCAAGAGGGAGAGATCCCAATCCCAATCCCAATAAACAGTACTTATGCTGGGGGACATGGACATGGTCATGTTCATGGACATGGGCATGGGCATGGGCATGGGCACATGATCCATCATCATGATCCTGCACCCCACAACCACATCATTCCTTCCTCAGCTCCCCAAATCCCTTCCAATGGCCCCCCATTACCCACAAGCCTTGAGGACCATGTACCTTACAATAAGAAAGTGATTAAGTACAAAGAATGCCTCAAGAACCATGCAGCAGCCATGGGAGGCAATGCCACTGATGGGTGTGGTGAATTCATGCCTAGTGGTGAAGAAGGTACCATAGAAGCACTCAATTGTTCAGCCTGCAATTGTCACAGAAACTTTCACAGAAAAGAAATTGAAGGTGAGCTTCCCTCTTCATGTGATTGCCACCATAGAAGCAGAAAGTTCATCTTTGGTCATCATCACAAGAATATATTAGCCCCTGAGGCTTTAGGCTACCCTACAGCTACAGGTACTTTTATATCATCAAGAGCAGCACAACCCCACCAAATGATAATGTCCTACAACATGGGGTCTCTCCCTTCAGAGTCTGATGAGCAAGAAGATGGTGTTGGTGGTGGTGGTGGTGGAGTTCTGGCTAGGCCTCAACAGCTTGTGAAGAAAAGGTTCAGGACAAAATTCACTCAAGAACAGAAGGAGAAAATGCTAAACTTTGCAGAGAAAGTTGGGTGGAAGATTCAGAAGCAAGAAGAAACTGTGGTGCAACAGTTCTGTCAAGAGATTGGAGTCAAGAGAAGAGTTCTCAAGGTTTGGATGCACAACAACAAGCACAATCTAGCCAAGAAGATTAGTCCCTCCACTACTGCTTAATTAAACTTAATTAACAACCATATTATTATCCTCCTCACCATTACTCTCTCTTAGTTTGTGCTTTTAACTCCACCTTTGTCAGTTTAATGTGTCTTTCCTTAATTTTCTCTACACTACTACTACATATCTCTTTTTTAACATTTTCTTCTCTTTGGTTATGTTATTACTTGGAGTTTCTCTTACTTATTATTTGTAATAATATTAATTAGTGTTTATGTAATATTATAGTTTAGGAGCATTGCGGTTTGGTAGTTTGAGTTGTGTGGGTGATGTTCTTGTTTAATCCATTCCATGTGTTGGATTGGATTGAGATATTCTGTTCTGAGATACTCCGATGTATCAATATTTAATTTGAGGAAAATTATAAGCTTCTTAATTAACTAATATTCTTTCTCTTTTCTTGTAAGTTTTATATTAGATTTTGTATTAAATACTATACTGGGTGTGAAATTGAAAAGGCTTTGATGTTTTTGTTAAGCAATGTGTAGTACTACTCTTTCTTGCCTTTATAATTGAAAGGTGATTTTTCTTCTAAAGAAAGAAAGTCAAGAGCAATTAATGTAGCTGATGTTTGCATTCTGAAGTTTGAAATAGTCAGATATGTAAAAGTTTTATTATTCAATAATTCACATAAAACTTTGTTGTTAAGTCACAAGTGTATGTTACCTTTGTGTTTTGACATGCAGACAGAGGTACAGCATCATGCGTGCCAAGAGTTTTTTTTAAAGAAAAATCAGGGTTTAAATCCTCCCTCACCGCACTATTGGAAACAAAATAGAGCATCACAATTAACAACTTACTTACCAACATACCATACATAAGAAGTGACTTATCATGCAAACTTTTACATAAATTGTCAAAATCAATTTCTTTTAATTACTTTTTGGGTAATTTGAAAATTGAAAAAAAATTTGAATCCTAAATATATTTGTTTGAAAACACTAGCAGATGGTGGATGAATTTCCATATATAGGACACAATTTGTAAAACCCTTTCTATCTATGGCTATGGAATTACTCTTCCCCAACCATACCATGCCTTGGATTTCGTCCCCTCCTAAAACTTTGGATTCTATTCCTAGGTTGTGTACTTGTCTTGAGGAGGATGGACATCTATGATGACTACTGCAAATTAAGAGGAAGTCACATTTTTGTTTGTTTATTTTTATTTTATTTTTTCGGTGAAAGAGAGGAGGTCATTTATTACATTTCTGTTGGTTTGGTACGTGTCAATGTGTATGCCACGTTTGGTACGTGTCTGTGTGTATGCCACGCTCCCAAGCTCCATATCTCTTAAATTCTCAAGAAGAGTCGAGCAAATATTTTTACCTTCCAAAGCACTGTTCAAACAAATAAAACTCCATTAACAAATTCAACTAATTGTACCAGCCAACAAACTTATAGCAGTGCTCCTTGATTGTTATGCATATTGCAAGCGGGTCATTCTAGAATATTCACACTCTTTTTGTGGGTATAGTACCCACTCAATTGGTACCATCAAATGTGATATAAATACCATCATATGTGATGTTGGTACTATTCAATGTGATATTGGTACTATCTGATTTTATATATATATTAATTTAAATAATAAATAAAAATGGTAGGTACCATCATATGTGAGGTAGGTATCATAATATGTGACATTGGTACCATTAATATAAGATTTTATCTATTAAAGATATGGTATCCACATGAGTACTGTAGAATTACCCATTGCAAGCTCATTGTGTTCATGAGGTTACCAGGCACTGAATCAATGATCTGAAATTAGAGATTAATTCATTATTTGATCTACTAGGTCATGATGTTAATAGTATTATTGTCAAATCCATAACATAATATTTAAACACAAACCACGATGCTAATCATGTAGGCATAATATATAGCACCCACGTCCTTTCCATTAGAAAAAATAAAAAAAGGGACACTTTGTGCTAGGATGCACTTTTTTTTTTGGTTCTTTTTCTTTTTTCTTTTTTAGATGATGGACATTCTTTTATGCAGGAACATTTCGGTTTTTTTATTTCTTTCCTTTTTCTTTGTTGGTTGGAACCAAAAAGTTCACATGCAAAAATCACAATGCCAACAGCATTATCCAGACCACATATCAATCAGCATTTAACATGTAAAGCGCTTGTGATGCTGGCCTCTAAAGTCCAAACATAACCATACTGACATGTAGTACATATTTATTTGTAATATTTGAGTTTCAAAAATGAATTGTTTCATTTATTATCTCTTTCAATCATTCACTTAGTAAGAAATTTAGAAAAAAGAAAAAGAAAAAAGTGATTTTTGGTAACCATAGAAGAATAGAACAAGATCTTCTTCATTTCCAGCATTCATATCTAATATTAGATATTTAAATGTTATATTTTATGATTGAAATTAAATATTATACTATCTGAACCATAAAATAGATTATCTTAATTTCATTTCAAACGGAGAGGATGAGTTTTAAACAATTTATTTAACAAAAGTTAAATTTTAAAATGTTAATATGACTTTTTTGTTATATATAAAATCACACTTTCTTGCGTTAACTACTAATAAATAGACTGACCCACCAGGACAAACAATTAAAATGGAAAAAAAGAAAAATTATAACTAAAATTTAAAAAAAAAATGAGAACCACAAGCAAATCGTGGAATGTGTATTATTAGTCAATATCTCTCGAGTCCCCAGTAAACAAAGTATAAATGGATACACAATGCCAGTTTCAGATCACGTGTCATTTAATATAAACGATTAAAGACCTGCCTAACTCTATCAACCTTTGTAAGTTCTCTCTGCTTTGCTTCACATGCTTGTGCCTCGAATTAAAACACATCAAACTGAAGCTAACCAGAAATGCAATCAGTTTGTAACTTCTTTATATGCTTACACTGTTCTGAAAAGGCATTTTCAATTATAAGATGGTTGTACTATAATTATATTTTATCTTTTCTCTTGATAAAATTAATTTCAATCTTATAAGACCTTCTCTTATCTCACCTCACGGCTTCCATGCTTGCATGTTATACTTCTACAATAAGGGCAATTAGGACAGCTCCCACTCTCTCTAAAAAATGGAATATTGCCATCAAAATGAAATTATTAAGCCAATGTTTCTAAAGGGTTATGCATTACTAGATAAAAAGTTTATCTTCTTTTCGAGAAATATCTTTTCTTCAAAGCAACCCAAAGATATATTTAGGATAAGTTGATTCCATTTTAATACCAATATTTGACTTTTCACCTAAATAGTCATTGTGTTTTTATAGTTTTATTAAGCCCTCCTCTATCAAGAAAAGGTATATCATTTATCAAATATATGCATAATTCTTTTCACAACTATAGTCTATAGAGTCTATATATTGTGAGAGGAATGATATCACCACCACACTCAGCTCACACAGTATCACTCTCTTTACTTCTCACATGACAAAATTGTGCATTAACACCCAAAACTCTACTTTTTTTTTTTTTTTAATCCAAAACATTATTCTTCTTCAAGTTATGGAAATGTGGTTAGGAGAAGAACAGAAAATAGAAAGAAAAATTAATAAGTTGTATCTTATAGTGTGTGTGTATATATATATATATATTTTTAATTTGAAATAAATTCAGTATTTTATATTTGATATTTTTTAGTGTAATAAATAATATGTAATTTAATTTATGAAATTTGTGTAATTAAATACAGCAAAGATATAGTATATGAAAATCTATTTTTGTTAATATTTCTATTTCTTTTTATATTTTCATTTTGAATTAATAAATTTATATTATTTATGAAATTTTAAATTAAAATATTTTATTTTATCCTTTTATTCTATCTATATTTTTTTTTTTTAAACAACATAAGCTATTAGTCAACATGTTTGGAATAAATGTTCCCACATCTTTGGTAAGAAAGACTATTCCCTACTATCGTTTGAAAAAAAGAAAAAGTAGAGACTATCCCTAAATCAAATTGTTTTTTTTAAGACCCTTATTGAAAGGCCTTAATATATATATTTGATTTGAAATAAATTTAGTATTTTATATTTGATATTTTTTAGTTGTAATAAATAATATGTAATTTAATTTATGAAATTTGTGTAATTAAATACAGCAAAGATATAGTATATGAAAATCTATTTTTGTTAATATTTCTATTTCTTTTTATATTTTCATTTTGAATTAATAAATTTATTTATTTATGAAAATTTTAAATTAAAATATTTATTTTATCCTTTTATTTTATCTAAAATATACTTTCTTTTTTAATCAACATAAGCTATTAATTAGTGAATATGTTTGGAATAAATGTTCCCACATCTTTGGTAAGAAAGACTATTCCCTGCTATCGTTTGAAAAAAAAAAAAAAAAAAAAAGTAGAGAGTATCCCTAAATCAAATGAATAGTTATAAATTTATAATTCATATAATTAATTGCAACTATAAAGGATTGAATAACTATCCAATGAATAGCTATCTAATTTGAGGATGCAATTAATAGTCTAATACCCTCTATCTTTCTTTTAATTTTTTTTGGTAAAACTTCATACCTCTGACCTCTCTCTTATGAAGTTGAAAATCCATAAAGATATATTAAATATTGCCAATGATATCTCCAGCGACCATCTGGCAACTCGATCCCATCTCCTAAACCTGCAGAGAGGGGGACCCCAATACTTGCATCTCTTAAATTTTAACGGTGAAGAATTTGTTTTATCTTGAGCATTCTTTCCCTCTAAATTGAAATAAGAATGACAATTCACCACCCACATTTATGAGGCCTATTAAATTGGATACATGATCTTCTGAGTCGTCATATTTAATATGCTTGAGGAAATGTTTAATGTGGCGTTGCTGTCAAAGAAATGACATAGTATTTGCCCAGTTTCATCTTATCAACAGCAACAGAGAGAGAGCAGTATATTCTTTCCGCCACAATTTTTGTTTTTGGTTAATTTTCAAGAACATTATTTAAGGTCCTTTTTTTCTAAACTTATTATTACCTTCTTAATTTAAATTTAAATGTAACGAATAAAATTGAAGTGTCTTCTTTTCAAATAAAATAAAAAGGATTAAAAAAAGGTATGTGAATTATATTCATTAACTTTTTAGAATTAATAATATTTTGAAAAATATCAAAATAGACTAAAATAATAGACAACACAAAATGAGAAGGAGGATGTAAGATATATATGTGGTTCAATTATGTGTACCCTTTCAAATTTAAACCACAGACAGTCCCCTTGTCCCCCACCAAAACACAACAGGCAAAAATTGTTGGCTATAAATGTATGTTAAGTTTATGTCCAGAAAATGGGGCACTTATATACATCCAAAGCTAAAAATATATCAATTGATATATATATATATATATATAAATATACAAGTGTGGAAAGGTTTCTTTGAGAGGATATTGAACAATACCAATAAACCACAAGACTTTTGAATAATTAATAAAATAAAAGAAGTCAAGAGTCTTATAACTCAACTGACACTTTTTGATGTTTGAGATATCCAGGATTCGAATTTCTCCTTTCAAATTATCAAATTAAAAAGAAAAAGAAAAAAGGAGGACACCACAGCTTGCTTACCTATTACTATTAATTATCAAATTAAAAAGAAAAAGAAAAAAGGAGGACACCACAACTTGCTTACCTATTACTATTAGAGAATATTAAACAGAACCTCCTATCAATGCTTGCACGAGGACTAGTCTATTAAAAAGCAGCCATTTAATTGTAACAGCATTGGTAAAAAAGAAGAAAAAGGAAGGGGGGTAGGGGGAGGGGAATTTAAAGCAGCTTTAGGTGCTGCGTGCTGCTCTGCCCATTCAAATTGATTACTTTTGGGTTCATTAGAGATCCACACACTATTCAACAGAAAGTCACTGAGCTTTCTTAGTTGAGTTAACTAACTATTTACTCAGCTTTTGCATATGGGTAATACATCCAAAATCCTAGGCACATTTCTCTATCAAAATCCATTAGAAAATAGAATAAAATAAAGAAACCATTCCTGAGATTTGAACTAATGACAAAAACTACCAAGATTTTTCAAAAATATCTCATTTGCCCTTGCTTACAAACAATTTTGGGGAAAAGTATACAAATAGTGTTAAGTGCTATTTGCATTTAAGTGACAAACTGGATTTTCGAAAAAGCTTTGATAATTTCTATCATTAGCTCAAAGCTGAAGGGTAGTTTCTGTATTTTTCCCTTAGAAAATAATGTGAGAAAAGATAACATTTCAAAATTTGAATCCAGAAACGAAAAAATAAAACCAAGTGCACCTTGAATTGCAGGCATAAGGTCATCAGATAGTTTGAGCTTTGAACAACTACAAAGAATTGATGCTTTCTTTATAAAAACCACTATAGCATAGTGGTGCAAACGATCTGAATATAATGGGTGGGTCAGTATCACTATTCAGTTAGAGCAAACAGAATAGAGGGGAAAAATATATCTTCAGTGTACATTACATAAATAAATTTAGACATCATTATATGGTATTGGTAACACATACACCTCTTTACAAGACAACTCATAGTAGATGTGACTGAAGTCAATAAAGCAGTGATGCCCTATAGATAGGCAGGTGCCTTTGCATAGAGCCACTGTGTGCATCATTCGAGCATGCTGACATGAGTTAAAAAATATGTGCTATTTTTACATAAAGCAAAAAAGAACAGTATGTTCCTACATGGTTCTTCATTCTTTTTAACCTCTATGCTCTAAAGTCTAAACCAAACTTTAGCATATTCTCAAATAATCACCTGTGCAGTATGAGCAAATAAAAATTTACTGATTGACCAGAAAAATTCAGGATATTCTGCATAAACATAAACATGGCAACACTAAACAAAAATGAAAATAAGAAACTCAAAACCCCAAAACAAAAAAGAAACCCCAACCAACAAGAGAAAAAGAAAAACAATCCACATCTATGTGCAATTACAGTATGCCCAAGCCTAACTAAACATCCCTTATAACTCAAGACTGCACCATGCCTATCTTCAAGTATGTTACATCATGCAGATGGGTGCGAACTGCAAGTACTTTTGTACTGTAACACAGAATGATCGTCTTCATAAGCCCATGGTTCCCATGGCCCCATTGGTTTAGTGCTAGCCCTCTTTTCATACAGGCCTCTTTGTCCGTGGAACGTTTAAGTGCTTGAGGCAGTACAAGCACTTGGCATTGGCGAGCGCCTTACAACTCAAAGTCCAGTTTGCATACAGATGGAAAACCATGATCATGTCATCCTGATTTATCACTTGCACAGAGCCGAGCTCGGCCAGGATTCAAAAGTGATTCTGACATCTTCCACCCCTACCAAAAAGATGACAACAAAAACAAAAACAAAAACAGAAACTTTGTATTTTAGAAGAGTGTATCATATCCAATAATCAGTGAATCATCATAACAAAGGTGAATTGAAAATAAGTCTAAATACACATAGCCATATGACAATTGACTTCATTCTAACTATTGCTTAATTCCTGTCAAGATCGTTGGTCCAAAAGTAAGAATTCAAAGCTGGCTTCAGGTGCTTTTGGACAACTTGCAAGATAATTACTAAAATTGATTCCATTAACAAGACAGATTTGATGTCAATTTCAGGACATTTCCATTTGGAATTTGGGATACAATTCCATCTTGTTAGAATTACGTTATATAGGGCAGGTATCTGATGGGACCACTTTCCATGCAATATTGCTTGCAACCAGACATGCCAAACTTGCTTTGGATTTTTTATCATTTCATATGAGATATAGAAGGAAAATTTACACCATAATACACTGCATACAAATATCACAATGCAGGAAAAACTTTTGCGAATTTTTTTAGCCAAACAAAAAACAAAAAGGCCCACCACTATGTTGTTTCAGAAGGTAATTATAGCACAAATTTACATTGCAAGAGTGAAACAAACACTTCAGATCAACAAGAAGTACATAGCAGCATTGAACTAAAATGGGCACCATCGAAGTGGTGGTTAAACATTATCAAGGCATCATGGGACCTCCTGAGCAAGTGATTAAAAGTATAAGCCCCTCCAAGATGGAGGAGTGATTAAGAGTGTAGATGATGATGTTAGAAATTGACTCAAAAGATTAATTCGACTTGGTTTAGGTTTTCTTGGTGTGGAAGGAAAGAATTTTTCCTTGACAAGGAAGAAAATAATTTTCCTTAGTATGGAAGGAAACTTCCTAATTGAAGAAGTAATTGGGTATTTAATTGGAGCCCTTATAATTAGACATTTTCACAACGGTTTGGTGGCTTTAGCTCAAGGGTCCTTCCACATGGGTGCTCCTGGGCATAAGTATAAATTGTTTAGCCCGTCAGAGGTGAATGCCTTTGGGTTACCCGGCAACTTGGTTCTGGCGGGTGGGGTTAGTTAACCAAAGGTTTTACTGCCTAAAGGTGAGTTCAAATGACTTTTCTTTAGAAAGGTTCCTTAGGTTATAAAAATAAAAATAAATAAATAAATAAAAAAAGGTCCTTCCACATGGGTATAGGAGAAGACTCTTAGAAGAACATGGAGTATGTTTCCTAGAAGAGTAGATTGAGTGTTTGTTTATAGTTATTGGGTGTATTGAGGCTTTGAGATTGCGAGTCTTTGTGTGTTAGGTTTGTGAATTAGTTTGTATTTCTGAGAGGTTTTGTTTATATTTGTGTTTGTGAGGTCTATTATGAGTGTTTTTTGTGAGAGTCTGAGTTTGGTTGAGAGTGGTTGTACTTCATATCGTTAAATAGTAGATTTTGGATGGCGTTGCCCTTGGACATAGGCTTGAAGTTGGCCAAACCACGTTAAGTATTATTGTCTTGTGTGATTGTTTTATTTGATAGTTGTGTGAATGCAATGTTGGCAGTCTTGCACACTAGCATATTTAAGTAGGGCATACCAAGGAGGCCTATTAAACTCCCATACCCCCCCCCCCCCCCCCCCCCCCCCCCCCCCAAAAAAAAAAAAACACAAAAGAGGTTTACTAGTCAGCATGGTTTTCAAGGGGTACAAGTAGGTAAATTTCTCACGCCTCTAAATTTCTTGTAACTGGTAAGTCAACCACTTCAAAAGCACCTCAAGCATAAGCCAAAAAAGGATGCACACACAAAGCTCAAACTAACAATTTTGAACATTGACTCACACACTTCTCTAAGAAAATGTAAGATAGTTGAATTCCACCAACCTGGTCTGCAGCTTTGCTCTTGAAAATCCCATATGATTTTGAGACCATCTTACATGACTCTGATATATGAGCCTCAAGATCAGTGGTAGTTGACACAATATCTGAATGTTTACCATGCTCGCTCTGCTTCTGAGCACAAGATTGACTCTCATTTGATGATTGTACAAAATGCAGAAGCACGTGTGCCTGTTATTTACAAGGTGAATTATATCTCAAACACAAAAATGAGGAAAAAACACTCATGGTTAGTGCAACAAGTACAAACAAGGATAAGTGAGATATCTCACATGGAATGCTGCTTTTAGAATGTCATCTGACTTTGCCTGATCTTTGAGCAATGCATATACTTTACCTTTTGATGGATTATATGTCACAATATATCTCTCTTTCTGTCACCAATCAAGAGGACATAAATGAATACATACAAGAGAGACAGAGCTAATCAAGAAAAAGATACTACTGAATCCTAGACTGTTTCTTCCCAAAAAGATAAATACCTCAAAGAGAGGCTCTATGGAAAGATAAACACCTGGGTCTTGGAAAGCATCCTTAAATCTTGGTCCTGCCAAACAGTTGTAACAAACTTCAGATTGAACTCCAAGGAATAAGATGGCCATAATGAAGTGTGAAATCTTGCAATATGATTCTTCTCACATACCGAGAACAACAGGCCTATCTTTCAACCATGGAAAACTGAAAATCTTTTCGTTCAAGTTCCCCTCCTCCAATGAGGGGACTCGTCCTGCAGATAGAAAGAAAGCATGATCAAGCCATTACACCTTATAAAATACGCTTCTCGTGCTTATATAGGGAACTAGTCTGATTCATTTATAATACCAGGAAAAGACCATCAGAAATGGTTAAAAAGAAAAGGGGAGGAAAAATTGTGCATCTAGAGTAGACCACTTATGGTGAGTTAGGAACCTGTCTTAAGGAATGAATCTACTGCCACAGTGAATCTCGCCCGGTTCATTGTGTGCAACACTACAGATTTGACCTGAAGGAAAAAATAAGTGCAATCAGCATGACTAAATCAACTTTCACAAACAAAAGGGATGTGGAGAAGTGCTAACAAACATTGTAAACTTATAAAAAACCTAACCTCTTGGTAAGAGCTGAAGACATATCCACATGAAAGTAAGGAAAACGTAGTAACCAGGGATGGATTTCTTTTTGAGATCATTAAGCTCAAGCCAGTTCCCAGCTTCACAAGACAAAAGGCAATCCAATTACAATTTGTCATACACAATTGTTATTTTGTTCTAGATAATTAATTTATACTATAAACTCCTATTTAATAATTTGACACATGGATTAATGAAAAGGTTAAGGCCGCCCATGATTAAATGCAACAAGAAGAAAAGATCATGTAGGAGGAAAAACAATTTGTCGATAGAGAGAGCAGCCTTTATTACAAGCTCAGACTGATTTGAGAGAGTTCTTATGTTAGATGTACTGGTGTCAAAACAGTGTTTTGGGCCCACAAACCCATGTCACAATCGATTTCATTCGATAGACCCATCTGACATTCCTCGTTATATAGATATCATCCTGCAAAAATAAAATGAGAAGTTCGATAAGCATACCAGATCTGCAATATTCCCAACACATTCTCCTTTAGCAGTTACATCCCCGATGTTTTCTCCTTTAGCAAAGGCTTTGTAAATTGGTGTACGAGTTGATGTTGATGTTACAGCAGCCACATTCTACAAGCAAAGTGTAAAGAATATTAGAAGCGCAGAACTGACATAACCATGATAGATTAAATATGGAAAAAGCATCAAACCTTCACTACATTAGCAGCACAAGCCAAAGGAAGAAAAAGGTGTGGCACAGCTGCAGTTGCCAACTCCACACCGGCACCCAACTCCATAAGGAGATCACCCGTAAATCGTAGCTGTAACACAAGATTTCGGGAGATGGATGGTATTATAAGCTGGAAGATTTCAAGTTGAAATTGGACTACCAAATTGAACAGAACAGCTATTAATTATACCTGTTTTAAGTCATAATCAAACTTCTTTCCTTGGCGGGCAAAAAGCATTTTCCCAACACGACCAGCACCATCCTACACATAATGTAAATCTAACTTTGTGAACATCAGCTTGTGATTTTTCCAATAAGAGCACAATCAATCTCAACGATAAGGGCTGTAAAGTAATAAATTAAAGCAAGACAGGGAACTAAATTGCAGTCAAAGGAGAACACTTTCTGGTACTGCTTACTGCAATATTCCAAGTGCATTTGGATGTCAGCATAAAGTGTAAATCACCAGTAGTCTTCAGCATAAAGAAGCTTTTAGTTCTCAATGTAGATGGGTAATTTTTGGGAATAGTAACAGAACACTCCAATGAGAAACTACTAAATAAAAAAGAAGCCTATCGAAATGACAGATGAGATATAGTCTTATTATGCAACTGAAAACCATACATAGCAGCAGTTCCTCATTTCTAGAACTTTAGAGACACCCTAATAAAACAGTTTTGTTCCATTAGAGAGTCTCTTTCAATTCCTTGACAAATGACAAAAAACAAAGGCTATGGCACCATTGTGGGATTGGCTACTCTTTTTATTTTGATAGGTATTGTGGGATTGGCTACTCAGCTCAACAAAGGCTTAATTTCAAATAGTGGAGGCCATGGTAATTCTCATGGTAGTCATAATTCGTCAGTTTTGAGTCTTTTGATGTAGTCCGTACGGACATATGGGGTCCTTCCCTCATTTCTACTTTAAATGAATTTATTTATTTTGTTATATTTGTAGATGATTATTTATTTTTTATGAAAGAGCGATCTGAATTGCTTCATATTTTTTCTACATTCTCTGCATTCTATAATTTCATTAAAAATGGAAGATGGTTTTGTCCCCCAACCAGATCTGAGGAGCTCGTTGAAATACAACATATGTTGTTTGATGTTCAGGTAGGGAATGAAGTTAGAGTTATCTGGTTACCTTCTCCAAATCAGTTGTATTCCTATAAAGCAACCTAGAAAGTCATCACATAATGTAAACCTCAGGTGTCATGGAGTAATCTGATTTGGTTTACTAAAAATATCACCAAGCATGCTTTTACTTGCAGAGCAGAACAGATTGCTCACCATGGATAGGCTCATAGCTTGGGGTTATAGAATGACTCTGTGTTTTTTGTAGAAGTAAATTGGATGTCAGAAATCATTTATTTTATGAATGTGCATTAGTTAGAAGAGTGTGGGAGCTGATTCTAAGGAAGTTCCTACTAGGAGGAAGGTGGTTGATTGGGATGAGGAAGTCAGGTGGGCTATTTTTAAACTAAGATGGAAGAAGTTCCAACATCCTCATAAGAAAGCTATCCTGGCACCGGGGAAGTGTTAGCACATAGGAGCAGCTGATTTCAGAGAGTTTGATAAAGATGTTAGGGAAAGACTTATGTGGAGTAAGAACATCAAAAACACAGTTCAAAATAGGATCCTATGCAGAATATGGAAGATTCTTGATATTGTGTTGCTTTCATGAGTTGAAGCATTAGTGCTTGTTTGCTGTGCACTAGATGGTGTCTATATGGTGTTTTCTCTATACATCCAAATATGTCATTTAAGATAGTATGAACCACTTATTTACATGTGAACTTCAATATCGGTCATGCATACCATCTTGCTAAACTAAGACACAAGAAAACTTGTAACTTTATTCAATTTGCAAAACGTATACTATCTTGTGAAATGTATAAACATCATCTTCACCTTGAGAATCCAGTTGATAGCAACAGCACCGGGAGCCGCTCTATTTCTAGAGACTCCAACCGAAGTCAAAAGCGTTTGAGTCGTGAAAACACCCATTGCTCCACCAAAGAAATGCTACAAACAAATAAACATAATCATTAACACATTCCCTAATAACCCCACCATCCGAAAAAAGTAAGATAAACTACCTTCAAAGCTCGCCATGTCATATACGGTACATACGAAGGAATTACGCTATCGGGGAAACCTTCTGGAACCACATACGATCTTACGAATGACATTAGATCCTGCACTAAAACCAAATAAATCAATTCAATGCCAATATAAACATACATTGTTTCTATTGAATTTGCTTCAATAAATAAGTTCACAATTCGAATTTGATCGTTATAGACCAGGTATCAAGATCTAGTCCTAGACATGTAAAACTAATTTTTCGAATTCGAATTCAGTTGAACTAACTGGAATCCTTATATATATATATATACACAGAGATATAGTATTTGAAAAAAATGGCTGAAGCAAAATTGAACCTCAACGGGAGCTGGAGGAGTGTGCATAGTGAGGGCGCGAATGGAGCCCTTCCTGAAGGTTCCAGAGAGGGAGTCTTTTTCTGCCACGTAGTTCCATCTACGACCGTCGATTTCCTCGCAGCAAATCAGCCTCAAGCTTGAATTCACGTACTCTTCCTCTACCAGCCCTAGCCTCCTCCGATTCCGACTCTGATTCTCAGCCGAATCAGCTAAAGAAAGCGGTGGTGATTCCGTTGCGTTTGAATTTGAAGAAGCGAGATTCGCGCTTATACGCAGCGTTTCGCGGACGAGGAGGCGAGCGTCGTGAGCGGATAAGGAGGAAGATGACGCGGTTAGAGTTTGTGCAGCCGAGGTGGATTGGGATTGTTTCAATTTGATCGGAGGAGGAGATGCCATTGCGAAATGAGTAATGAGAGAGTTTAGTTAGTGTGGGAGAGAGGTATTTATAGTGTGGGTTTTGATTTGAAGGAAATGAAGAAAAGACGCTTTGGTTGTAACGAAGAGTGTTTTGTTTAATTGTTTAATTGTTTAATTGTTGATTGTGAATTTGTTGGTTGGCCTAACGCCTATATTTATGGACGGAGCTACTGAGGTCTGATGGGGATATGAGATTGAGATGAGCTAGGGGTGTAAAAAAAAACCCAAACACACCCACTAATTGCCCACTCAAACCCACTTATTTAATAAATGGGCAAATGGGTGCTAGCCCAATTAGACCCAATTAAGTTGAGTTTAATTGGGCTTTAATTGGGTTGCTTATTGGGCATCAACAAAAGGCCCAAACCCAAAAAAAAAAAACCCAAACAACAAAAATAAATAAATAAATAAACAAAAAAAAGCAAGGAAAAAAAAAAAAAAAAAAAAAAAAAAAAAAAAAAAAAAAAAAAATTCTAAGAGGTTTTGGTCATTTTGGAGGTTCCAAGGGTATTTCAGTAATTTTTTTAAGTTTTAATTGTTTTTTCATCATTTTATAGGCTTTAAGGGTATTTTGGTAAATATCTACTTTATTAAATGGGTTTAAATGGGTGGGTTGGGTATTAGCTTAGATAATTGGGTTGGGTTGGGTTTGGGTAATATCTACTTTATTAAATGGGTTTAAATGGGCTATTGGGTTTTAAAGGCCCAGCCCATTTAATGTCCACCCAAACCCACCCAAACCCACCCATTTGACACCCCTAAGATGAGCTCACAAACTCACAATCACAATGACAACCAAATTCTAATCAAGATTGCTAGAATGGGGAGCTTTGGAATTGGAATACAACTCTTCCAAACTCATTAGATTTACATCCATTTACTTTTATTTTTTAAAACACAAATATCAAAAGTCATCTCAACACATAAAGTCGTCTTATATTAAATAATTATTAATCCAATGGTCCTGTGATGGTCCCAAAGGGATTCATAAATCACAACACGTAAAGTCTCTCGTCTTACATTAAATAATTATTAATTCCATGGTCCTGTAATGGTCCCAAAAGAATTCACTAACATAAAGTATCTTACTAGCAAATTACACTTTTATATCCTACCAATAAGATATCCAAAGTTCAATAGGTTCTTAATTGAAATAGAGTTTCACCATTAACAAAACTTTTGTTCAAATGAAATTATTATCCAACATATTTAAATAATATTAGTTAATAAAATATTTATATAGGGTAAATAACTATTAATTAATTCATGTAATAAGTAAATAATTTGTTATTTAGTATAAAATGATTTTTTTTATTAACTTCATTTAAAATATCACATATTCATTAAAATGTCAACATTCTATATGTCATGATGGTAAGCGAAAAGAAAAATAAAACTTCGTTGTTTTATTTCCATTTTTGGTTATATTAGTCACAAAAATAGGCGGAATGATGATTTTAAATACGAGATTAAATTTGATTGATCAAAAATAAAAATCCTCAAACTCAAAAAACCAATATGAAAACAACTTTAAACTTTAAGGATTAAAAGTGTAATTTAATCAAAATTCTATCCATGCTAAACCTATTTTGTTTTAAATATAACTTTTTTTTTTTAATAAATTAAGAAAAAGTTCATATTGAATTTCTTAAACATAAAAACTTTGATAGTTAAGAGGGGAGGAAATTGAAATTTAGACGTAAGGCAATAATAACCAATCAATTGATCAGCAAAAAAAGGCAATAATAACCTCTGCGGATCTAGGACGTTGACTTTGTAGGATTAGTGGCAGTACCTGGTGGGACCCATGTAGTTGGACCGTTTAGATATTTTTATGTTTTGCGTGGAGTATACAGTGCACAGATTGCACTGGAGCCACACACTTGTGAGTTGTGACAGCATTTCTTCATCAATTGACGGGTGGGGGTAGTTATAATACGCGGGTGAAACATTCCTGGACACGTTAGTAAGTATGAAAAATAAACGTTAAAATGAAAAAAACAACCAACACAAAAGGCACCGGCCACGGCTAAGGGTTATACTTGTACTTAACGACATGCCGACCATTTTTTAATTTCATGCGAATGGAGAAAAGATTATTGGATTTGTGATGACGCAATGACTGATGAAATTGGCTTTCAGCTGTCCTTTTTTTTAGCAATACGATGATTTCACATTTGACATTCCTATAACTGCATGAGTTTCATGCTAAATGCCTAAATCTATCTATTTTTCACTTATGAGCACGTGTGCGGTGTGTGTCAATGATTTTTCAAAGAGAATGGATGGGGTTGGCAATTTAGTATAAGGAGTTTTATCAAAGAGATAGTTTAGCAACAAAAAACTGATTGTGTTTAAAGATGGTATCACATTCAAATAACAAAGTCATATATTCGTCTATAAGATTAGCATAAGCGCGGTGTAATTTACAACCTAATCCTCATAATTGCACCACTCAAGTTGAACATGACATTTCATTAAAAACAAAATACAAAAAAAAGTTGAACATTACATGACCACTATCAGCCATACCACAAAAAATCACTATATACATTTTCAACCTTCCAAAAAGTGCATAGAAGATATGAGATAATAATTGAGTCATCATTTTCTTTCTAATTTTAAATTTTCATAGTTGGGTTTTTTTTTTTTTTTTGACTTATTCAATCACATCAAGATCAAGATGGCTGTCCTTGGGCCCAACTATATTTAGGGGCCACCCTTGCTTTTCTTTGCAGTTCGACAACAATCCCAAGTCCTAGATAAATGGGCTTAGTTCACGGCCCAGGTAAAATAAGGCTAAGAGATTGAGCTCGTTTGATCCACCTTCATGTTTTACAGATTGAAGCCCAAATAAAATGCTTGCCAGTCCTTAGACCTTTGGTCCACGAAATAATAAGTCTTAGGCCGAAATGCAGGCCTTGTGGATTTAGACTCACTTCTTGGAGATGAATCCAATCTTTTAAGATTCTCAAGATCCATTTGATTTTGATCCTTATCGTTTCAGATCATGTGTGAAACCACATATAATCATGTAAAATTACATTGTTAATTGAATGGTAAAAAGAAAGTGTCGGCAAAAATTCCAAATAAAATGTTCTAGAAAGCAAGTAATCACCAGTAAAAAATAAGGATTAGAAGTCACATACAATTATTTGTTAGATATCTTTGACCTAAGATTGCAAGTTTGCAACTATCTAAATAGGTATGATGTTAAAAGAAGCACTAAATACCTTGTCAGCATAACCATAAAACTACACCAAAAAAAAAAAAAAAAATCATAGGCATGACTCTTGAGCTTTATCTTGTAAAATAAGGCATTGTTTAGTATGTGTGAATTTAATTTCCATTCCTTTCTAGGCTGAGAGTAAGAACCCAAAGCGTATTTAGAGTTCTTGAGTGTTGTTGTGATCAGATCCACGTGCAAATAAAATTTTCAAACAAATCAGTACATCGCATAGTGGAGACCGATTAAATAAACATGGGGACACAGTACATGACAATACAAAACAATGGCTTGCCCTGCTACTCCCATAACAAAAGCACATGGCTAGTGGGCACATCCACATGCAGACAAAGTTTTCAAACAAATCAGTACATCACACAGTGGAGACCGATCGAAGCCCAAGGGCTTGTTGGCCTTACTTCAGGGTTGGCTGTGCTCCAACCTTGCACAAGTCAAGATGAGAGAGAAATTTGGTTCTTTTCTTTATAACCAATCCATCTATTGTTTGAGGCTTGTTGGGCTTACCCCAGGGCTGGCTATGCTCCAACCTCGCACAAGTCTTAGAAATTTGAAGATGAGAGAGCAATCTGGTTCTTTTCTTTATAACAAATCCATCTATTGTTTGGAGTCGTACCATGATAGTGACAAGGTTTTACCTTGGGCAGGTGGCCTTAAGAGGACTCGAACTAATGATTATTAGGGAGCACACCCAAGACCGGACCAGTTAAACTATCCCTAAAAGTTATAATTTTATATTCATTTATTTTTGTTAAATTAATTTAAACGTGTATTACATTGCTACTTTTTTTTTTTTGAGTGAAGTATTACATTGCTACTTAGTCTCATTTACATGGAAAATTAGGGTTCAAATCTCATCTCCCCCATTATTGTAACTATCCAATTATCAAAATAAAAATAAAATTTAAACCTATATGATTGCTATTTGGAATCTATAAAAAGTAAAAGTTTAGGAGACGATTCTTTCCTTAGTAGCTTAATTTTGAGTGGTTATATAGTTTGGTTTCAGGTGCCTTAGAAAGTATCATAATAAAGGTCAAATTCGTTCCTAACAATGCAAGCCTCATGAGTCATGATAAATGCCAAGTATCTTTGACCTAGAAATATGTGGCTTGATATAGTTGGAGCTTTAAGGCAATAATTTTAATTGGAGTCATGATAAATGTTAAGTATTTTTTAGTTGGAGCTTTAAGGCAATAATTTTAATTGGAGTCAGAAATTAATATTTTTTACGTCAAGCATGATATTCGACACACTCACACTATTTTTTTTTTTTAATAATTAGTTTAGGGTTTTAATTTAGTTGGTTTTGTATTGAAATTTTGATGGCTTTCTTCTTGATAGTAAAACAAAGAGTGTGCACAACCTCAATGTATTTTTTTTGGAAATAATTTACCTCCAATCCAGTATGGAGGAATCTTCCTCCAACCCATTACGTTACAAGTAAATATACCATTCACGTGTATTTTTAGTCACATGACATTTTTAATGAGTTATGTGATTTTTTAAAAATATAACTTATAAGGTGATTGTACATCACAAGAGGCTAAAAGGGCATTGGCTTCCGAAGCTCCCATGTTATTTGATGAATCCTATTTTGCTCTCAAACTTTCAATATATTTTATATGAACCCAAAAAGGAATTTATTTATTTTGATACCCTTATAGACATGTGTTTCAACTTAAATTAAGGAGATTTGTGTTAATTAAGGGTTGGCAAGGATGATTCAACCTCACAATTAGAATCGTTGGAGACAAAGAAAAGAAAAAGGCCAAAAAATTAAGAGAAGAATATTTGAAACAAAGAAAAAGAAAAAGCAAGAAATTAAAGAAGAGAGACAAAGAGAGAGAAAGGAGCTAGCATGTAAACAGGAAGCACATTTCTTGCTTATATAATTCATCTATGGGATAGTTTAGAGACACATCGAATTTGTATTTCATCTACCAAAGTGGCGAAAGGTCTCTGGTGTCTTCCTTTCATCTTTCATTAGCATAACAAACTTATATTGTCGTAGAAGGTACTAATGCTATACACTCTTCTCTCTCTCATTTGAAGGGTTATTTCTTTATTTTCTGTAATGATTTAACATGGCTTCCCTAGCTAGCCAGTTTCTATTAGACTAGTTTAAATTATGTTAGATAAAATATTTTTTTTTTTGATAAACATATGTTTGATAATATTTATATCCACTTATTGTAAGCAAAAAAAGAAAAGAAAAGATAATGTTTATATATATATATATATATATATATATATATATATATCACATGTTATTGGTTTAAGTGAGTCTGTCCCCCAAAATTTGATTGATTTCAACATTTTTGTTTTCTTCATTATTCCTTGTTTTAGTAATGTTGGTCGTGTAAGAGTGAACTTGCTCCTAAATACAGGTTGGATTGAGAATGAAGCTTGAGGATCTCTAGAAAAGAATTCTAAGACTAAAAAATGGCCTCCTCCCCATACATATATCTAAAGTTTGTTTTCCTAACATTTTAATAAATCCAAGGAGGCTAAAAAAAGAGTCTGCTAACTTATAACTTGTGGCTATCCTCTAAATAAAATAATTTTAAAAATATGTTTTCTACGTTTTTTGGTACTTTATGTAGCTAACTCCTTTAGTGAATAAATAAAAACTATTTTCTTAATTGGTAAAAACTAAAAAATTAAGAGTAAATCGAAAAATAGGTGGCTAAGTGCTTTCACTCTTTATTACTATTCTAAGGTAGTTTTATTATTCTTATATTTGTGTGTGCGTGCACGTGTTTTTTATTTTCTTCAAAATTTTGTTAAAGCTGATAGTAGACCCGAAGCACACATTACAAATATGTATTTTTTTTCATCATTTCTTTTTGAATTATGCTAAATGGTTTGTAAGGAAGAAAAGATAAACAATTACCTACTAACTTGTTTATAGATTGATTGTACTTATACATAATCTTTTTGTTTCTACTATAATTACAAGATGGACATTTTTAATTATGAATATTGTCAAAATTAAGTTTCACAAGAAAAATAAAAAATTTCTAAAGGACTATTTGATTTTGTACATTGAAAGGGAATACTAGGAATTAAGATACAAAAGCAATAATAAGTTATTTTCAAGATTTAAAGAATGTCGAATTCAATTAGCCACCTATTTTTGTAGTTTTATCCCCCTCTCTCCCCAAAAAAAAAAAAAAAAAAAAAATTGATATATACGTGCATGGTAATCATATATGTTATAATGATGCATATGTAAGATTTCTTTCATTGTACATGTTTATTCAAGAATAGGTTCTTACTTCCTACTCCTAGCATGAAATTCAAAGGGAGGCTAATAAGTCCCCTAAAGTTCTTAAGTCATGAAACTATCAATTCAATATTTGTAATGCTAGGGAATATGTTGTTTTGTCATCAGGAAAATCAGAAAGTGAAGTTGATAGATGGATGAAGTTGGGTCAGCAAGTTCATCATTAGTTGAAGTTCAACATCATCAATGTATAAACGTGGTACATGACATTCGAGAAAAGTTGGAAAAATTGGAACCTCCCATATCAGTTGAATGCTGCATCAACAAGGTTCCAGATTATCTTCGCAAATCGAAGGAAGCAGGGGTAAGGGCGAGGTGGGCGACTACACTCAAAATTAGGTTTCTCAAAAATTTTTAAGGTTATTTTTATATATACAATAGGGCCATTTCACCAAAACAACCCGAAGTTGGAAACCACGGAACAACGCTCAATAGAGCCAATTCACCATAAAAACCCAATGTTTCAAACCATGGAGCAACGTAAATTGAGATACCTCAAGTATTTCATGCAACGTGCTTATATAAGCTTGGAGGGGTTAGTGAGTACTATAAAGGATTGTGAAGAAAGTGTTCGCCATTTTTATGCAGAGACCATCCACCTTGGCAGTGATGAATTTGTGAAGATTATTCTAGTGGATGCCATCTTCATTCTTGTGTTGTTCTGGAGAAATTATTTAACGTAGCACTTAAAATCTGATTCACAGTACTCCCCTCCCTTATTTCAAGTTATTACCTTTGAGTACTTTCAGTTTTACAACACTCAAAACATGGCTCCTAAACGTGATTTCAAAATAAAACACTTCCTTGATTTGCTTAGAACCTTTTGGCTACCAGATCCATATCAAAATTTACCAAAAAGAAGCACTACTGCGGTTAAACATTTGTACACTGCAACCCAGTTCAACAACAATCCCAAGTCCTAGATAAATGGGCTTAGTTCACGGCCCGTATAATAAGGCTAAGAGATTGAGCTCGTTTGATCCACCTTCATGTTTTACAGATTGAAGCCCAAATAAAATGCATGCCAGTCCCTAGACCTTTGGTCCACGAAATAATAAGTCTTCGGCCGAAATGCAGGCCTTGTGGATTTAGACTCACTTCTGGGAGATGAATCCAATCTTTTAAGATTCTAAAGATCCTTTTGATTTTGATCCTAATTGTTTCAGATCATGTGAAGCCATAGATAATTATGTAAAATTACATTGTTCAATGGTAAAAAGAAACTGTAGGCAAAAATTCCAAGTAAAATGTTTTAGAATGCAAGTAATCACCCATAAGAAATAAGGATTAGAAGTCATACACATACAACTGTTACAACTATATAAAATTACATTGTCAGATATCTTTGACCTAAAGATTGCAAGTTTGCAATTATCTAAATAGGTATGGTGTTAAAAAGAAGCCCTAAATACCTTGTCAACATAACCATAAAACCAAAAAAAAAATCCTAAGCAAAAGAATGCAGATTGGACTATTGTCTCTAGCTAAGTCGTCTCTTTTGGTCATGTTGGCAAGAGATATCATAGGTATGACTATAAGAGCCTATTTAGATTTAGAAGGACTATAATCTGGATCTATGTGTTTAGAGATAGGGCTCTTGAGATTTATCTTGTGAGATAAGGCATTGTTTAGTATATGTGAGTTTAATTTCTAGAACTTTCTAAGCTGAGAGTAGTACCCAAAGCGTATTCAGAGTTTTGAGTGTTGATGTGAGAGTTATAAAAGGTGTAAACCACTTTAAGTTCTTATATTTTGCTATTTTATTTACTTTTGCATGATTTGTAACACTACTTTTCATTAAAATATTTATTAGGAAGGAAAGTCATGAACAAGCAAACCTTGGCTTTATAATCTTGGTGGGGCTTGAGTGGATCGATTCTCAAACCTCGCACAAGTCTTTGAACTTTGAAGAGGAGAGAGAGAGAGAGAAATTCTTTTCTCTATAACCAATCCATCAATACAGCAGATTTTTATTTCATTTACTAAAGGAGCTAAAGCCTAAAGGTCTGTGTGAAAAACAAGCTTGATCCTTTTGAACTAGGTCCAATACCTTCTTTCTTTCTCTTGGTTCCTTATAACTTATACGTTATAGCTCTCTTTGTTGCAAACATTTGGAGATTTAACGTGAACTTTACAGCTTTGGATAAAGCTGAAGTTGATATCTGATTTTGTTAATTCATTTTAGGCATAAAATGTACGATTGTAATTTGACACAAAATCTTTATTTTTTCCTTTTAATTAAGGATCGGCAAGGATGATTCAACCTCACAATTAGAATCGTTGGAGATGAAGAAAAGAAAAAGGTCAAAAAATTAAGAGAAGAATCTTAGAAACAAAGAAAAAGAAAAAGCAAGAAATTAAAGAAGAGAGAAAGAGAGAGAAAGGAGCTAGCATGTAAAACACGAAGCACATTTCTTGCCTATATAATTCATCCATGGGATAGTTTAGAGACACATCAAATTTGTATTTCATCTACCAAAGTGGCGAAAGGTCTCTGGTGTCTTCCTTTCATCTTTCATTGGCATAACAAACTTATATTGTCGTAGAAGGTGCTAATGCTATACACTCTTCTCTCTCTCATTTGAAGGGTTCTTTATTTTCTGTAATGATTTAACATGGCTTCCCTAGCTAGCCAGTTTCTATTAGACTAGTTTAAATTATGTTAGATAAAATTTTTTTTTTTTTATATATCCACTTATTGTAAGCAAAAAAGAAAAGATAAAAGATATGTTTATATTTTATATATATCTATATAGCACATGTTATTGGTTTAAGTGAGTCTGTCCCCCAAAATTTGATTGATTTCAACGTATTTTTTTTTCTTCATTATTCCTTGTTTTAGTAATATATGCTGGTCGTGTAAGAGTGAACTTGCTCCTAAATACAGGTTGGATTGAGAATGAAGCCTGCGGATCTCTAGAAAAAAATTCTAAGACTAAAAAATGGCCTCCTCTCCATATATATATATATATATAAAGTTTGTTTTCCTAACATTTTAATAAATCCAAGGAGGCTAAAAAAAGAGTCTGCTAACTTATAACTTGTGGCTATCCTCTAAATAAAATAATTTTAAAAATATGTTTTCTACGTTTTTTGGTACTTTATGTAGCTAACTCCTTTAGTAAATAAATAAAAACTATTTTCTTAATTGGTAAAAACTAAAAAATTAAGAGTAAATCGAAAAATAGGTGGCTAAGTGCTTTCACTCTTTATTACTATTCTAAGGTAGTTTTATTATTCTTATATTTGTATGTGCGTGCACGTGTTTTCTTTTTTCTTTAAAATTTTGTTAAGGCTGGTAGTAGACCCGAAGCACACATTACACATATGTATTTTTTTTCATCATTTCTTTTTGAATTATGCTAAATGGTTTGTAAGGAAGAAAAGATAAACAATTACCTACTAACTTGTTTATAGAGTGATTGTATTTATACATAATCTTTTTGTTTCTACTATAATTACAAGATGGAACATTTTTAGTTATAAATATTGTCAAAATTAGGTTTCACAAGAAAAAATAAGAATTTCTAAAGGACTATTTGATTTTGTACATTGAAAGGGAATACTAGGAATTAAGATACAAAAGTAATCATAAGTTATTTTCAAGATTTAAAAGAATGACGAATTCAATTTTGATAAATGATTAATTTAAAATATATTGTAAAAAAATTATTTTATAGTTTGGTTTGGTTCAAGTTGCAAGCATTTATCAATATTGCGAGCCATCTAGCTAGTAATTAATGAATATACTCAACGTTTTTATTTTTTTTATTTATTTTTTTTATATCTTTCATTTTTTTAAAAGGGTAAAAAAAAAAAAAAAAAATTTTATAAAAAATCTTTAGGGTTTGTTGAAACTTAGAATTTAATTCTCTTATTTAAAAAAAAAAATTCATCCATCCTAAATATATATATATATATATGTATATATATAATAGAAAAAGTTCAAGTCTCTCTCTGTCTCCTCTCTCCCTCCAAACTCCTATTTCACTTTCTCTTTCTCCAAACTCATATAATAAAACTTTAGATGATGGGATCTATGCAAAAAAAAAAAAAAAAAAAAAAATCCTGAATCTAATACAATGCTATGATAATTTTTTTTTTTAAAGAATTTTAGGTTTTAGTTTCGTTACCATGAACATAAATCTTTCTATTGTTTCTAAAGAGAACTTTTCTTACCTCGAGAATTCATTGTTATAATAACTTTTGGTTAAATATATCAATATAAGGCAAACTAGAACCCACCTCATAGTTATTTGTTAAACAATAAAGAAAAAAAGCTACCATTGTTGTTGTTGTTGTTGTACTGCCAATTATGTGCCTATCTTGGTTTTATACACATGGATTTTATTTTTTGTGGTTTCTTTATATTAAGCATGAAATATAATTTCATTCTATAGATAAATTAGATGTGTCTATCTTTTGGGTATTATCTTGGCGATTGATGTTAACAACTTTTTTTGCCCACCAATGATATTGAGTTTTGGATCTTCTTAACCTAAACTAAATTCCACTAGCAACGCCTGCCTTATCTTAGGGGCTAGGCTGATTTCACTCATACTTTCATGCATAGATAGATTATTATTGAGTTGTTATTATTATCATCATCGATGATCAATGGTTTATCATAAGTTGATAATTTATTTGAGTTAGAAGAAAAAAAAGTTGAAAAGATTAGGGTAAAGAAAATATTTATGTACTTTAATTTAAGGGTAAATTAGAGTTTATTTGAATTACTGGTTAGATGGTGATGTAGGTTAACAGGCCAAATTTTTTTTAACAATATTTAGCTAAACGAGATTAGTGTAAGGATCGATATATTCAAGGAGGAAACTAGCGGATTATGAAACTAAGAGAATCAAAATATATGTTTAATTTCAATAAATTTCAAGGAGATTTTTGTAGTTTTATCCTGCTTCCCCCCCACACAAAAAAAATTGATATATACGTGCATGGTAATCATGTTATAAAGATGAGTAGCATATGTAAGATTTCTTTCATTGTACATGTTTATTCAAGAATAGGTTCTTACTTCCTACTCCTAGCATGAAATTCAAAGGGAGGCTAATAAGTCCCCTAAAGTTCTTAAGTCATGAAACTATCAATTCAATATTTGTAATGCTAGGGAATATGTTGTTTTGTCATCAGGAAAATCAGAAAGTGAAGTTGATAGATGGATGAAGTTGGGTCAGCAAGTTCATCATTAGTTGAAGTTCAACATCATCAATGTATAAACGTGGTACATGACATTCGAGAAAAGTTGGAAAAATTGGAACCTCCCATATCAGTTGAATGCTGCATCTACAAGGTTCCAGATTATCTTCGCAAATCGAAATCGAAGGAAGAACACTACACACCTCAGGTTATTTCAATAGGGCCATTTCACCATAACAATCCAATGTTTCAAACCATGGAACAACGTAAATTGAGATACCTCATGTACTTCATGCAACGTGCTAAAAATATAAGCTTGGAGGGGTTAGTGAGTACTATAAAGGGTTGTGAAGAAAGTGTTCGCCATTTTTATGCAGAGACCATCCACCTTGGCAGTGATGAATTTGTGAAGATTATTCTAGTGGATGCCATCTTCATTCTTGAGTTGTTTTGGAGATACCATTTCAATGATTGGATGAGTGACGACGACGGTGCAACTTTAGAATCATGGTTAACAAGTGCTATAAGGTCAGACTTGATTTTACTTGAAAATCAACTTCCATTTTTTGTTTTGGAGAAATTATTTAACGTAGCACTTAAACATGATCCACAGTACTCCCCTCTCTTATTTCAAGTTATTACCTTTGAGTACTTTCAGTTTTACAACACTCAAAACATAGCTCCTAAAAGTGATTTCAAAATAAAACACTTCCTTGATTTGCTTAGAACCTTTTGGCTACCAGATCCATATCAAAATTTACCAAAAAGAAACAGAACTGCTGCGGTTAAACATTTGTACACTGCAACCCAGTTGCATGAGGCAGGATTGGCGTTTAATCCGGGTTCAAGCAGTTGCTTATTTGACATAAAATTCACAAAGGGAGCGCTGGAAATGCCACCTTTAACATTAGACAATTCCAGCGAGACTCTTTATCGAAACCTATTGGCTTTGGAGCAATGTCACTATCCAAATGAAGCATACATTACCGATTATTTTATCCTATTGGGTTTCCTTATTAACACTTCCAAAGATGTAACCTTACTTGTTCGAAAGGGTGTCATGGTTAATTTGCTAGGCAATAGGGATGCAGCAGAGACTTTGGTGAACAATCTTGTCACAAATATCATATATGCCGACATGAACAACGTTTATAATGAAGTCTGCCAAGGTTTGAATGCGTTCTATAACAAACCTTGGCATAATTGGAAGGCAACTTTGAGACGTGAGTATTTTAGTACTCCTTGGAGAATTGTTTCTACAATTGCTGCTGTCATCTTATTGGTGCTCACTTTATTACAAACTGCCTATACAATGAAATGATAGGTTCAAACTTATTGTATTGATAATAGTAATTGGATTGCTAGTTGAATTTTTATTGCATGTATTGTATTGTATTGTGATTAATGCAGTTGAACTTGCTATTATAAAATGAAATAAAAAAATGGGATAAAAGATGTGTATTCTAAAATACTAGACTTGTTATATATTTAATCGCTCAAGAATGAAAGCCGATCGGTTATGGATGGAATGCCTCATTTCTCTAATCTTTTGTATCACCTTTATATTTTCTGTATATTTTGCATAATCAATAAAGTGCTAACTTAAAAAAAAAATAAAAAAAAAACCCCAAAATCATCATTTTGTTTTTCCCATTGCACAGTTGGAAGGCAACATTAAGGCGTCAGTATTTTAGCACTCCTAGGAGAACCGCTTCTACCATTGCTGCTATTATTCTGGTGCTCACTTTTGAACAAACAGTATGGTCTATCATCTAAAAGTAGTATAGGTTCAAAGCCTATGTAATTTGGATGTCTGTTCAATTGCTCGACCATACATTTTTATTCTTTTGTTAATCTTATTGTCAATGTAATTGGTCTTGCCGGTGTAAAATACACAAATATTTATTCCTTTGCTGTTATTGTAAATGAAATTGATCCTGCCTATGTAAAATACACAGTTGTTGTGCTTCTGCATCCTTGTAGACTAGTTTTGTATCTCCAATTAATAAAATCTATTGACTGATCCTTGAACAAAATGCCTAGAATTCTGAAAGGCAGCCAAGATCAAGTTCGATGACATTGGGCCCGACTACATAGGGGCTTAGCTCACGGCCCAAGTAAAATAAGGGAATGAGAAAGAGCTCACCCTTTAGTTTCTTTCTCATATTCATATTTTATGGACTGAAGCCCAAATAAAATACACAGTTTACTTTTATTTCAAAAACTAATAAAAATTATTTATAAAAAAAAAATTCATAAAAAAAAAAATAAAAAGTTAAAGGACATTTTTTTTTTTTTTTGAGAAGAAAAAGAATCATGTATTAAGAGGAAACAGAAACATTGTCAAAACTTAAAACAGGAATTAACTCTGGCGGCATGCAAGCCAGCCAAACATTGGCTTCAGACAAGTCTTTTGCTTTACGAGCTAGCAGGTGGGCAGCTGAATTTCCTTGTCGCCTTATGTGCTGAAAATTCCTCCAACTACAAGAATGAGCTACAGCTTTGCACTCCTCTATGATGGTACCATAGTTAGTAACACATTCGTCTGATGTTGATAAGGCCGCAATAATAATGCTACTGTCTCCTTCAAAAATTACATTTGACAATTGTAATTGGTACGCCAATAGCAATGCTTCTCTAGCTGCACGGGCTTCCACAATTTCGACCGATGTTGCGAGAGGAATTTTCTTGGAGAGAGTAGCTATAGGATCACCGTTTGTATTGCGTATAATCACTCCAATCCCAGCGCTTAGTTGGTTTGTGAAGATTGCACCATCAAAATTTGCTTTAAAAGAACCCGGAGGAGGTGGCTTCCATATACATGGATCAGTAGGTTGGTGATGTTTGGAAACCTGAGGGGGGAGGGCCTGACTATATTCTTGTAGTAGATCCCTTGCTTGAGTGAAGACTCGATCTGGAGTGTCAGCAGCTTGATTGATGCGGAAGATGTTCCTTCTTTTCCAAATGGCCCAAGCAATCATAGCAAACAGCTCAATGTCAATTTTATTTTCAGCATCCATTGCACACCAAATTAAATCCTTAAAAGAACCCCCCATAGGAGCGTGGAGTGCCGAAAAGGATTGATCATTGTGCCAAACTTGAGAAGCAAACATACAAGACCAGAGAACATGTATAATAGTTTCCGGATAACTCTGGCATTCTGCACAGGTTGTATCCACTTGAATGTGGCGATGGGCCAGGTTTGTGTTCACTGGAAGGGCATTATTGCTGGCGCGCCACATGAAGTGCTTTACTTTGTTGGGGACTTTCAAGCTCCAGATACGAGACCTATAATACCCGGTACCAAAGGATTCAAAAAGAAAAAGAGTTTGCTTTAAGCGGGTAATTTAGTAAATTTCAAGTGTAGAGTAAAAATATAAATAAATCATTTATTTTAGGAGTTTTTAGGAATAAAAATAAATGGGTTATAACCCTAGTAGTATAAATAGACTTCTAAACCTTATTGTAATATCAAGAGACACTCTTTGACGGCAAGAATTTGAAGGATTTCAAAGAAAAGAGAAAAGTTACAAGAAAATAAAGGTGAGAGTCTCAATACTTTTCCTTTAGAATAAATTGTTATTGAATTATGAATTGATTTGTTAGCTATTAATTGGTAGTAGATTTTAGATTGGTACATAGATTTAATTAGCAACATGTATATCAGAATTGGCTAGCTTTAGAAATAATAACGTAGATCTGATCTAGCTTCGGTGGAAACTGTACCAAATAGATCTTATTGCAAGAAATCAGATTTCAAAGGAGAAAAAGAAAAGATGATAACGTCACACTTGTAGACGTGATGAAGAAATTTTTTAAAAGAAAAATTCGGCTTCAGGTGTGGTAATTGTTGAAAGAAGATGAGGAGTTTTTTTTTTAAATATACAATATAAGCTTGAGGTGTGGTCATTCAAAGAAGGAAAGGTAGGTTGGCTTTTGGCTATAGGTCATAATGAATAGCTATAGGCTTTGCATAGCTGAAGTAATCTGATAGAGAAAGAAAGAAAGAAAGGCTGTATTGGATTACTGAAAGAGCAAAAGAAATTGTTATGATCTTAAGGTTTTATAATGTTAACATGCGGCACCAGTATATCAATTCTTGAGAAAATAAGTAAAAGAAAATAAAAATAAAATAAAAGATAGTCAATAGACATTGACGTGAAGTAATGGCTTAGGCCCCTGCATATGCAGAAAAAGGTAGAGAAATAAATGAAAGAAGAAGGGAAAAGATATGTGACGTGTTCAGGAATTATACAAGTACAAGTCCTAGAAATCCTAGGCGTCTGTATATGCTGTATAGTCCTTGAGAGACCTGTCAGACCTTAAGGTGATATGTGAAGGAATATTGAGAGGCATAAAAAAAAATTATTTGGAGAGTGATTATCAATTAGTGAACACCAATAGATGCTTAATTTAGTAAATTTCTTATATCAATTAAGGTATTCTGATCACTATACAATTGGTTTAGGGTCTGAATTGTGAACTTTGAAACGAAGGGGTAGAGAGAATTTTGTTGCTTAGTAAAGGTAAGTAACGTTTTCTTAACTAACTATATTTTGTTGAAACTTCCGTATTTTATTTATTAAATATTCATTGTATTTCAGTACAGATTATTAATTTAATTATTTTAGATACACTGGTTTAAAGAAAAGAATTAAAGTTTTGTCTTTTTGGAATAATATAATGTATTTGATTTAATTAGTTGATTATTTAGAAAGTTTTGTGTCCTCAACTGAGATCAAGCACTTTTTGAATTTTGTAAAAAGAACCAAACATTGTTTGAACTATGATTTTACTGAATATGATCTTTTGACATTGACTGAAATAAATTGAATCTGAAAAGAATCTGAATCATTTGACTATGCTTTGGACCCCGCCAATGGGGGTAAACGTTGGCACAGAAACTAGTTTCTTCTGGGGCTTACCACCAGCCTATGTGTGGTTCTGGGCCTAGTCACGGGAATATAGCGTGACCATAGTCATATTGTGTTGACCATTGTCATATTGTCTTACTTAATCATTTGAAACCTAATTGATTGCGTTATTTTAAGTAAATTGAGACTTTTGATGTTTTGAACTTACTGTAATTTATATATAGTGTTCCGCTGTATTGTGTTATATTGAATAAGTCTATGAGATTTATCCTATGAACATTTATATATTTTATTTGAATAAGTCTATGAGATTTATCCTATGAATATTTATATAAATAAAATACGGAAGTTACAACAAAATATAGTTAGTTAAGAAAACGTTACTTACCTTTACTAAGCAACAAAATTCTCTCTACCCCTTCGTTTCAAAGTTCACAATTCAAACCCTAAACCAATTGTATAGTGATCAGAATACATTAATTGATATAAGAAATTTACTAAATTAAGTATCTATTGGTGTTCACTAATTGATAATCACTCTCCAAATAATTTTTTTTTATGCCTCTCAATATTCCTCCACATATCACCTTAAGGTCTGACTGGTCTCTCAAGGACTATACAGCATATACAGACGCCTAGGATTTCTAGGACTTGTACTTGTATAATTCCTGAACATGTCACATATCTTTTCCCTTCTTCTTTCATTTATTTCTCTACCTTTTTCTGCATATGCAGGGGCCTAAGCCATTACTTCACGTCAATGTCTATTGACTATCTTTTATTTTATTTTTATTTTCTTTTACTTATTTTCTCAAGAATTGATATACTGGTGCCGCATGTTAACATTATAAAACCTTAAGATCATAACAATTTCTTTTGCTCTTTCAGTAATCCAATACAGCCTTTCTTTCTTTCTTTCTCTATCAGATTACTTCAGCTATGCAAAGCCTATAGCTATTCATTATGACCTATAGCCAAAAGCCAACCTACCTTTCCTTCTTTGAATGACCACACCTCAAGCTTATATTGTATATTTAAAAAAAAAACTCCTCATCTTCTTTCAACAATTACCACACCTGAAGCCGAATTTTTCTTTTAAAAAAAATTTCTTCATCACGTCTACAAGTGTGACGTTATCATCTTTTCTTTTTCTCCTTTGAAATCTGATTTCCTGCAATAAGATCTATTTGGTACAGTTTCCACCGAAGCAAGATCAGATCTACGTTATTATTTCTAAAGCTAGCCAATTCTGATATACACGTTGCTAATTAAATCTATGTACCAATCTAAAATCTACTACCAATTAATAGCTAACAAATCAATTCATAATTCAATAACAATTTATTCTAAAGGAAAAGTATTGAGACTCTCACCTTTATTTTCTTGTAGCTTCTCTCTTTTCTTTGAAATCCTTCAAATTCTTACCGTCAAAGAGTGTCTCTTGATATTACAATAAGGTTTAGAAGTCTATTTATACTACTAGGGTTATAACCCATTTATTTTTATTCCTAAAAACTCCTAAAATAAATGATTTATTTACATTTTTACCCTACACTTGAAATTTACTAAATTACCCACTTAAAGCAAACTCTTTTTCTTTTTAAATCCTTTGGTACCGGGTATTACATTCTCCCCCACTTATAAGAATTCAGTCCGCTGAATTCGTTCCAAATTGAACGAGTTCATCACACTTCCACTGCTACTCTAATGCCACAAATTTAATACTGTCAATAAAATTTCCTTACTCATCCATCACAGTATACAAACTACTAAAATATGAAAAATCCTTCAATTACACATAACTCTTACCAAAGTAATTCTTTAAATCCCTTCCATAACGAATAAAAATTATACGACCTATTTTTCAAAAATAATCCAAATAATCTGTAATTTATCACTTACTAGTCTCAAATAAATCCAAAATCTCAATGAGTCTCCAAGAGTATAACAAAAGAAAATCCATGATGTCAAGGTTCACATAAATCACTAAACTCTAACAGCCATTTAATTCTGTACTCAAGATTAAAGAATGCCTCCATTCTCTTGTAAGCTCAAAAATGTTTCATGATATATCCATATATATTTTCTATAACACAATTTGTAACTAGAAGATATCCAAAGTCTCCTTACGTATTTCACTTAAGCACTAATATGGTGTCCATGTCATAGAATACCTCAATCATAGAAATTATCTTTTGCAATTAAACCATATTTAGATCACCTCTAACTTCTAGATAGTCAAATACGATAGTACTTAGGCTTATCTCTTTAAACAAATCGAGTTCCTCACAATATAGAATTATGGTCTCTAAGTGCTGATTGGATAGAAAGGACGATGTCCACCATGTCACCTTAATGAACAGAAAACTTTTTAGATCACTAAATAAAACAGTCCAAATTTTCACCTTATTAGAAAGTAAGCCTAATAACCTCAATTTTTTAATACCATATAACTTCATAAGTTCTAAAAATGTTTCACTATAAGATTCAAAGTGTTACAATTATTATCAATCGTCCTTCATCAATATCTAATTAAATTTAAATGCTAAAAACTCAAGAATAATCTCTAACATTGCTTTGTTGATTTTTATGTTCCTGAATCACAATTTGAGTTTTTCAATACCTCTCATTTTGATAGCATCACTCTTATGCCTCAAATCAAAATTATTCTCCTTTCAAAGTTGATAAGACTACACCATTGTAAGGCCAACGTCAAAGCAACCTAATTATACTCAATGAGATTGAGCCACGAATGGAAGGTAAAATTCACATAAGATTTATATCGGAGACAACAATTACTACTTGGGAAACATGTCTTCATAAATTTCGTTTTTCCTCAAATTACTTTGTATATAGAAATTCCCAAGAGACCCTAAGTATCAACTGAACACTACCTTAATGTCATTCTTATAGATTTCCCCAATCACACATAATAATCATAAGGGACTAAAAAGGAATTTTAGATCTTCTCTATCCTTTAGATACTATAGTCTAATACAATTATGTTTTCATTTAACTCCTTAAACAAATTTATTCCTTCATAATTCCACCATCAAATATAAACTTATAATTCTCACTTGTATAAGGTTTGAAGAGACAATGTCTACGGAAAAGTGTCAAACCTTTGAGAAATTCCAACAGATTACTTTAAAGCTTAACTAGGTACGAGACTCAAAACAATCTAGAACCAGTAAAATCTTTCAATGATCAACTCACACTTGTAATATCAACTTTAAACTTTGAAAATCTCCAACACATGAATCTTAGAGGGAGCATCTGGAAACTACTGGAATCTTGTAAGCTTGTTACATAAATCTATCCAAAAAATTATCTTATTGAGAAGTTGGTCCAATAACCCAAACTTATGTACTATAACAGTAGTAAGTCCTAAATTCATGTCAATGTATACCTAATTATCACGAACAAATTAAAAATGGCATTGTCTTCCAATCGAACTTAATAAACATCTTATCAAAATTGAGCCCCTAGTTAATAATACCACTAACCATTGCATTCTACACCATCTGTAAAATCACAATTCATCTTCAATTGAAAGATCCAATTCATTAACTTCATATCAACTAAAAATCACAAATATGGTATTCAAACTTTAATCCTTACAATGTTGAACAATTTCCATGCCCCAAAAATAAAAATCAAGAACTCAACTTTGTAATAGCGGAATATATCCCATAACAGGTATTAACTACCTCTCATAATTAAACTGATACTAATTCTCCAAGTCAAGCCTTTTGCATTCTACAAAACCTATAATATCACAGTATTCATCATATTGTCAGATTCAATTCACCAAGTTCATATCACCTCAAATCAAGAAATCACATTGTAATAATACAATATTAACCTCTAGAAATGCATATGATTTCCAAGTCCATTATTGCATGTCAATGGGAATGTCCATATATCTCGTATTACATGGTGACATCTTAACCTATAATCAATATAAAATGATACTAGAATGTTACGGATTCCAATTATGTCAAAACTAATAAGAGACTTAAACTTCTGATAGCACAAAACATAATCCCAAAATGCTAAATATCTAGTTATCTCTCAATTATCCGTCGATACATACAAATCAAACCTAACCAACAATGATCTAAACTCAATGAAAATCAAACTTTAACATAAAAACCCAATAAAATCTAACATATTCAAACTCTATTGCTTGTAAGACCTTGGAAATTACATCTGAATATATTTTTAGCAAAGCAACAACCTCAAATTATTTTTCTTTGTCATACTATGAATTGTCTACGACCAATATTGATTGAAACTGACCATAAGGACTACCAATTCATATCCTAAGCTCCATTAAGTCTATAGCATCATAAACTAAATTCCACAAAGTTTACAAATCAAAACCTAACTCCACAAGGTTTACAGAATCATAACCTAGAAAAGACCTCTATAAAATCATAGCTTAAAATTCATAAATTCTTCAAAATCATAACCTGAGTTTTATAAAATCTACAGAATCATAACCTAAGCTCTGATACCACTTAATTGTAACGCCCCGAACCCAAAGCATGAGTTCGACACGTGACAACGGCCGCGCACCCATAAGGCGTGCCTTACAAGTGTGCCAGGCCTTACTAACAAATTCTAAAAAGAATGATATCCTTGGTCTAAAATCTCCAAATAAACATATTAACCAGTAAGTTCACTTGATATACAAATCTCCAAATAGACATATTAACCAGTAAGTTCAAATGAATTACATCCATGCATTACTATTCCAAATCTTAATAAACAAAAGTCTATCATAAAGTCCCAAATCAACAATAAGAAATAATAATATTGTTCATGCCTAACAGTCCTTCTCACACAACTCTCCTGTAACGTCTGAGCTAGTTAATTCTCAGAATCTGAAATGGGAAAGAAAAGGGGGGTGAGCTGGGAGGCTCAGTAAGTAACTATAATTTGAAAATGGTGGATTATGTGCGCTGAGTCTCACATCGGGCATATATTGGGTCGAACTGGGCTTTATTAACAATTGCAAGGAGCCCCAATTGTAACTTGACTAGTCCTTTTGGGGTATAAGCGCAGATGTGGCTAGCGCTTTCCTTGGGTTGTTACAAATGGTATCAGAGCCAACCCAGTAATCCTGTGTGGGCTCGGATATATGGGCCCTAATGAGGACGTTAGGGATATAAGTGGGGGAGATTGTGATGCTCCAAAATCTGATAAGTGTATGTGCGCTGAGTCTCACATCGGGCATATATTGGGTCGAACTGGGCTTTATTAACAATTGCAAGGAGTCCCAATTGTAACTTGACTAGTCCTTTTGGGGTATAAGCGCAGATGTGGCTAGCGCTTTCCTTGGGTTGTTACAAGACCATAGTTTGGAGTTTGGATTCGAAGAACAACTGGGATTAGCTTTGTCCACTTCTGCCTTCATCAGGTGGTATGCACTTTTAACAGAATAATTGCCATGAGATGTAGCTTTCCATATTAATCGATCTGGGGAAGGTCTGGAGCTGAGTGGTATTCCTTTTATGGCTATAACATCATCCGGGAGAAATTCTGTCTCTAGAAGGCTATTGTTCCAGGTTCTAGTCACTGGATTAAACAAACATTCCACCTTTGCCGTAGCTTCAATGACTTCTCGGAGCTTCAAAGCCTTGTCCAACGTAAAGATGTTCTCAACTTCAAAAACTACAGCCCCAATACCACGACTGTTATGGCTGAAATAGCGACTCTTATAACTGTGGATGGAGCTAGCCAAAGAAGGAATGAGACTTATGCATACCACAGTGGCCAGGTGAGGAATGACTCGTGGACGAAGCTAGCAGGGCTTTTCTGAAACATTACAAGCATAACTCAGACATGTCCATTGACCGTTGCCATCTCCTTGCAATGAGTCGTAAACCCGAGGAGACTTTTCGGGAATATGCTACACGATGGATGAATTTCGCTATTACTGTCTTTTCTCCGCTAGCACCCAAAGAGTTGTCTCTGCTCCCATCTATTCCTCTGTAGCGGGCTCTGCCTCTCGATCTGGGGAACGAATTAGAACTCGAACCGGAAGCTATGCAATTTCACTTGCAGATATATACTTCCTTGCGAATAAGGACGGACTAGAGTGCTACTGCTAGAGGGAAGGCTGACTCTGCTAGGCTGGCTGGCTTGCTTGGCTTGCTTAGAGCTCTAATCTAATGTGTTCTTATGCCCGTGTGTTTCAACGAGAACACCGAAAAAACCTAATTCAGCTCCACGTAAGATAGCCAAAGTACAGTTGAGCAATCGACATGATATATTTGCTCACATTCCAGGCGAATTAATTGAAATGAAATCAAACTTAATTAGAGTACTAAATTGAATTGGTTAAAATTTAGAGGACCATATTGAACTTTGATCAAACTTAAATAACTAAATTGAAACGGTCAAAACGTGGAGTACTGAATTGAACTTTGACCAAACTTATAATGTATAATTTGTAATTTACCCTAAAGTATAATATAGGTCAAATTCTAATAGTGGCAAGCCTAGTCATGATAAATGTAAGATATCCTTGACCTAATTAAAGATTGCAAATTTGCAACTTTCTAAATAGGTATGGTGTTTTTAACAAAAAAAAAAAAAAAAAGGGTATGGCTCAAAAGAAGCCCTAAATACCTTGTCAGCATGACCAGAAAACGAAAAAAGAAAAAGAAAAATTCCTATGCAAACGAATGCAGATTGGACTATTGTCTCTAGCTAGGTGGTCTCTTTTGGCCATCTTGGCAAGGTATATCATAGGTATGACTATGAGAGTCTATTTAGATTTAGAAGGACTATTATCTGGATATGTGTGTTTAGAGATAAGGCTTGTGAGATAAGGCACTGTTTAATTTCCAGAACTTTCTAAGCTTAGAGTAGTACCCCAAAGCGTATTCAGAGTTTGAGTGTTGATGTGAGAGTTATAAAAGGTGTAAACCACTTTAAGTTGTTATATTTTGCTATTTTATTTACTTTTGCATGATTTTTAACACTACTTTTCATTGAAAAATTTGTTAGGAAGGAAAGTCATAAACAAGCAAACCTTGGCTTTATAATCTTGGTGGGGCTTGAGTGGATCGATTCTCTAACCTCGCACAAGTTTTTGAACTTTGAAGAGAGAGAGAGAGAGAGAGAGATTCTTTTCTCTATAACCAATCCATCAATACAGCAGATTTTTATTTTATTTACTAAAGGAACTAAAGCCTAAAGGTCTGTGTGAAAAACAAGCTTGATCCTTTTGAACTAGGTCCAATGCCTTCTATCTTTCTCTTGGTTCCTTATAACTTATACGTTATAGCTCTCTCTATTGCAAACATTTGGAGATTTAACGTGAACTTTACAGCTTTGGATAAAGCTGAAGTTGATAATAAATATATGTACTTGTGAATTGTGATTTTGTTAATTCATCTTAGGCATAAAATGCACGATTGTAATTTGACACAAAATCTTAACTTTTTTCCTTTTAATTATTGTTAAATTTCGTATTACATTTAGTTTTTATTTTTATTTTTTGGTCCAAGATTTAAAGATAAATATGTTCA
The DNA here is from genome assembly GCA_907173295.1 of Fagus sylvatica. NCBI lineage: Eukaryota > Viridiplantae > Streptophyta > Magnoliopsida > Fagales > Fagaceae > Fagus > Fagus sylvatica. Next base: position 2,415,465 of record OU015763.1, on the reverse strand, counting down.
AAATTTCAAGTGCCTAGCAAAAAAACATTGATAATTATAACTTATAAGGTGATTGTACATCACAAGAGGCTAAAAGGGCATTGGCTTCCGAAGCTCCCATGTTATTTGATGAATCCTATTTTGCTCTCAAACTTTCAATATATTTTATATGAACCCAAAAAGGAATTTATTTATTTTGATACCCTTATAGACATGTGTTTCAACTCAAATGAAGGAGATTTGTGTTAATTAAGGGTCGGCAAGGATGATTCAACCTCACAATTAGAATTGTTGGAGACAAAGAAAAGAAAAAGGCCAAAAAATTAAGAGAAGAATCTTAGAAACAAAGAAAAAGAAAAAGCAAGAAATTAAAGAAGAGAGAGAAAGAGAGACAAAGGAGCTAGCATGTAAAACAGGAAGCACATTTCTTGCTTATATAATTCATCTATGGGATAGTTTAGAGACACATCAAATTTGTATTTCATCTACCAAAGTGGCGAAAGGTCTCTGGTGTCTTCCTTTCATCTTTCATTGGCATAACAAACTTATATTGTCGTAGAAGGTACTAATGCTATACACTCTTCTCTCTCTCTCATTTGAAGGGTTATTTCTTTGTTTTCTGTAATGATTTAACATGCTTCCTTAGCTAGTCAGTTTATGTTAGACTAGTTTAAATTATGTTAGATAATGTTTATATCCACTTAATTATTGTAAGTAAAAAAAGAAAAGAAAAGATAATGTTTATATATATATATATATATATATATATATATAGCACATGTTATTGGTTTAAGTGAGTCTGTCCCCCAAAATTTGATTGATTTCAATATTTTTTTTTCTTCATTGTTCCTTGTTTTAGTAATATATGTTGGTTGTGTAAGAGTGAACTTGCTCCTAAATACAGGTTGGATTGAGAATGAAGCCTGACGATCTCTAGAAAAGAATTATAAGACTAAAAAATGGTCTCCTCCCCATACATATATCTAAAGTTTGTTTTCCTAACATTTTAATAAATCCAAGGAGGCTAAAAAAAAGAGTCTGCTAACTTATAACTTGTGGCTATCCTCTAAATAAAATAATTTTAAAAATATGTTTTCTATGTTTTTTGGTACTTTATGTAGCTAACTCCTTTAGTAAATAAATAAAAACTATTTTCTTAATTGGTAAAAACTAAAAAATTATGAGTAAATCGAAAAATAGGTGGCTAAGTGCTTTCACTCTTTATTACTATTCTAAGGTAGTTTTATTATTCTTATATTTGTATGTGCGTGCACGTGTTTTCTTTTTTCTTTAAAATTTTGTTAAGGCTGGTAGTAGACCCGAAGCACACATTACATATATGTATTTTTTTTCATCATTTCTTTTTGAATTATGCTAAATGGTTTGTAAGGAAGAAAAGATAAACAATTACCTACTAACTTGTTTATAGAGTGATTGTACTTATACATAATCTTTTTGTTTCTACTATAATTACAAGATGGAAATTTTTAGTTATAAATATTGTCAAAATTAGGTTTCACAAGAAAAAATAAAAATTTCTAAAGGACTATTTGATTTTGTACATCGAAAGGAAATACTAGGAATTGAGATACAAATAAGTTATTTTCAAGATTTAAAAGAATGACGAATTCAATTTTGATAAATGATTAATTTAAAATATATTGTAAAACAATTATTTTGTAGTTTGGTCTGGTTCAAGTTGCAAGCATTTGTCAGTATTGCGAGCCATCTAGCTAGTAATTAATATTCTCAACTTTTTTTTTTTGGGTTTGTTGAAACTTAGAATTTAATTCTCTTATTTTTAAAAAAAAAATAACAGATTCATCCATATCAAAATTATCATATGTGTAAGCAAAAATCCTAACGATATATATATATATGTATATATATAATAGAAAAAGTTCAAGTCTCTCTCTGTCTCCTCTCTCCCTCCAAACTCCTATTTCACTTTCTCTTTCTCCAAACTCATATAATAAAACTTTAGATGATGGGATCTATGCAAAAAAAAAATTAAAAAATCCTGAATCTAATACAATGCTATGATAATTTTTTTTTTTAAAGATTTTTAGGTTTTAGTTTCGTTACCATGAACATAAATCTTTCTATTGTTTCTAAAGAGAACTTTTCTTACCTCGGGAATTCATTGTTATAATATGTTTTGGTTAAATATATCAATATAAGGCAAACTAGAAGTCTAGAACACCCACCTCGATCGTAGTTATTTGTTAGACAATAAAAAAAAGAAGCTACCATTGTTGTTGTTGTTGTACTGCCAATTATGTGCCTGTCTTGGTTTTATACACATGGATTTTATTTTTTGTGGTTTCTTTATATTAAGCATGAAATATAATTTCATTCTATAGATAAATTAGATGTGTCTATCTTTTGGGTATTATCTTGGCGATTGATGTTAACAGCTTTTTTTGCCCACCAATGATATTGAGTTTTGGATCTTCTTAACCTAAACTAAATTCCACTGGCAACGCCTGCCTTATCTTAGGGGCTAATAGGCTGATTTCACTCATACTTTCATGCATAGATAGATTATTATTGAGTTGTTATTATTATCATCATCGATGATCAATGGTTTATCATAAGTTGATAATTTATTTGAGTTAGAAGAAAAAAAAGTTGAAAAGATTAGGGTAAAGAAAATATTTATGTACTTTAATTTAAGGGTAAATTAGAGTTTATTTGAATTATTGGTTAGATGGTGATGGAGGTTAACAGTTTTTTTTTTAACAATATTTAGCTAAACGAGATTAGTGTAAGGATCGATATATTCAACGAGGAAACTAGCGGATTATGAAACTAAGAGAATCAAAATATATGTTTAATTTCAATAAATTTCAAGGAGATTTTTGTAGTTTTATCGCGCTTCCCAAAAAAAAAAATTGATATATACGTGCATGGTAATCATGTTATAAATATGAGTAGCATATGTAAGATTTCTTTCATTGTACATGTTTATTCAAGAATAGGTTCTTACTTCCTAGCATGAAATTCAAAGGGCGGCTAATAAGTCCCCTAAAGTTCTTTAGTCATGAAACTATCAATTCAATATTAGTAATGCTAGTGAATATGTTGTTTTGTCATCAGGAAAATCAGAAATTGAAGTTGATAGATGGATAAAGTTGGGTCAGCAAGTTCATCATTAACTGAAGTTCAACATCATCAATGTATAAACGTGGTACATGACATTCAAGAAAAGTTGGAAAAATTGGAACCTCCCATATCAGTTGAATGCTGCATCTACAAGGTTCCAGATTATCTTCGCAAATCGAAATCGAAGGAAGAACACTACACTCCTCAGGTTATTTCAATAGGGCCATTTCACCATAACAACCCAATGTTTGAAACCATGGAACAACGTAAATTGAGATACCTCAAGTATTTCATGCAACGTGCTAATAATATTAGGTTGGAGGATTTAGTGAGTACTATAAAAGAGCATGAAGAAAGTGTTCGCCATTTTTATGCAGAGACCATCCACCTTGGCAGTGATGAATTTGTGAAGATTATTCTAGTGGATGCCATCTTCATTCTTGAGTTGTTCTGGAGATACCATTATAATGATTGGACGAGTGACGACAACGGTGCAACTTTAGAACCATGGTTAACAAGTGCTATAAGGTCAGACTTGATTTTACTTGAAAATCAACTTCCATTCTTTGTTTTGGAGAAATTATTTAACGTAGCACTTAAACATGATCCACAGTACTCCCCTCTCTTATTTCAAGTTATTACCTTTGTCTACTTTCAGTTTTACAACACTCAAAACATAGCTCCTAAACGTGATTTCAAAATAAAACACTTCCTTGATTTGCTTAGAACCTTTTGGCTACCAGATCCATATCAAAATTTACCAAAAAGAAGCCCTACTGCGGTTACACATTTGTACACTGCAACCCAGTTGCATGAGGCAGGATTAGTGTTTAAACCGGTCAGTTCAAGGAGTTGCTTATTTGACATAAAATTCAGAAAGGGAGCGCTGGAAATGCCACCTTTAACGTTAGACAATTCCAGCGAGAGTCTTTATCGAAACCTATTGGCTTTGGAGCAATGTCACTATCCAAATGAAGCATACATTACCGATTATTTTATCCTATTGGGTTTCCTAATTAGCACTTCCAAAGATGTGAACTTACTTGTTCGAAAGGGTGTCGTGGTTAATTTGCTAGCCAATAAGGATGCAGCAAAGACTTTGGTGAACAATCTTGTCACAAATATTATATATGCCGACATGAACAACGTTTATTCTGAAGCCTGCAATGGTTTGAAAGCGTTCTATGACAAACCTTGGCATAGTTGGAAGGCAACTTTGAGACGTGAGTATTTTAGTACTCCTTGGAGAATTGTTTCTACAATTGCTGCTGTCATCTTATTGGTGCTCACTTTATTGCAAACTGGCTATACAATGATCCCACAAAAATAATGTTAGGTTCAAACCTTATTGTGTTGATAATAGTAATTGGATTGCTTGTTGAATTTTCATTGTATTGTATTATGATTAATGCAGTTGAACTTGCCATTATAATTTATAAAATACTAGACTTGTTATATTATTATACTCTCTCTTTTCTCCTTAACATCATTCATATCATAAGAAAGCTTGAAACTTCTCCTTCTTCTTATATGCTAGATTTGTGCATGGTTTCCCTTGTTGTAATGGTACAGAGGAGGTGAGACTTGAGAGTGAGACTTGTGAAATGAAAGTGCATCTATGTGGGTTGTGGTTTTAACTTTTATGTTATGCACGTATGCTCTATTGCTCTTTAGTAGTGTTCATTGAATTGGATAAGAGCAACATTTATTTAATTGGGTTGGGAGGGTACAGTGGAATGAATGGTAAATGCTTGCTGTTTTTAGCAACTTTTGATAGCTTTTTTCAAATTGTTATCCACGTCAGCGAATTTAAATTAGGAATATAAAAATGCTGCATTTTTATAATTTAAAGAATTATAAACGAATTTTTTAAATTTTAAGATCTAAAATCAATTTGCTCTAATTTTCAAGGATTAAAGGTATAATTTACCCTTAAATTTAATATTAATATCCATATGTCAAAAAAAAAAAAAAAAATGAGAACCTTGAGTAGAATTCTGGTGGGCAAATTATTTGAATTACAGTAAGTTTGCAATCAATTATGCATTTAGATTGGCATAAAAGAAGAGTATTGCTTCTAAGAGCATTTTAGAATCGGTAAACCAAGCATTTTGCTACAATATAACTATAAATACACAAAACTCTTCTGCTTTAGGCTTTGTTGGAGGCTCAACCGAAAATGGTTTTTGAACAGTAGCTCGGCCCAAACCTTAATATACTGTAGGACATCAAGATCAAGTTGGATGTCCTTGGGCCCAACTACATTTAGTGGCCACCCTTGCTTTTCAGCAGTTTCAACGAGTTTTCTTGCCCAATAAGCCCTTTTTTTAAATTATATAACCAAATAAGGTACTTTTAAAGTTATATCAAAAGGTAGGGTACTTTTGAAAATCGTCTTTGCCAAAGACGATTTCCGTGCATATTTTATATATATTTTTATTTTAACGCCTTTTAAATATTTGTTTAAAAATATTTAAAAAAAAAAAAAAAAGGACCAAAATCGTCTCTACAAGAGACGATTTTGGTGGTTTTATTTTTTTTAAAACTCTCATTTTTTTAAACGTAAAAAAAAAGCCCCTAATTTTGTTTACAGCCCTTCTTATTCTTATTGTTAAATTTTTTTCCCAAATCTACTTTCCCAAACTTACTTTCCCGTCTCTCTCTCTCTCCGGCGACACTCTCTCTCTCAGTTCTCTGCGCCGGCTCTCATCGGCGACTCTCTCTCTCCGGCGACGCTCTCTGCTTTCTCTGTTCCGGCGACACTATCTGCCGTTCTCTGCTCCGGCTGTCATCAACGACTCGAGCTGTTCTCTCTCTCTCTCTCTCCGCTTCTCTGCTCCAGCCTTCTCAGATCTTCGCGCCGCTCTCTGGTTCAGCATAGGTTAGTTCTTTTCACTGCATTTACTATCATTGCATATGCCTTTTAGGCTAAGTATTGCAGATCTGAAATTTTGGGGGGTTAAAGTAGTTGTTCTGAACATTTTGTTGCTCCCTTTTATCCTACTAGTGACCCATTGGATGAAACAATTGCAAGCCAAAACTTGTTATTTCGGTTTCTTTTATGTTTCTGGTTTGTTCTGTTATGTCTTTTATTTTGTACTTGCATCTACAATATCAAATATAATGGCACGGGTATGAACTAGGAACTAGGTCAATTTTAATTAAAAAAAAATTGATGTTCAAGCAAGTTCAAACTTAAGATTTGAGTCATATGATTAAGTGGAGTTATGATTTAGTGCTTAAGCATTACAATAACAACAACAATCAAACTTTAGTCTCGAAATTTAAAGATTCAGTGCTTAGTCATGGACATTATAGACCTAATCAAGCAAATTCCAAAATGGAAGATAAATAAAAGTAAAACTCAAAGTTGAAGTTTGTTTTACTAGTTCATTAAAGTCCCACTAAAAAAAAAAAAAAACAAAAAACAAAAAAAAACCCCAAAGCTGTCACAATCACCAATTTGTTAGGGGTGTTATAAAAAAAAAGGCAAAGCTACAAAACCATGACAGCAAATAAAAAAACAAAAAAAAGCAGAGGCATATAAATGGGCAAAGTTTCGGGGAATAGATGCAAGATATCCATTACAATAACATAAACAAGTTTATAGCTTTGTGAAGTCAGCAATTCGTGGAAAAATAAACTTCGGTTACATTCACGAGTTTATTTCGCACACTTGTTCGAAAAGCCCCCAAGAAAGAGAAAGAGAAAGAGTTGGAGAGAGAGAGAGAAACCCTTTGATTTCAATCTTGTTCTTCACGCTGATGAGAGAGAGGTAGTTCTTGAACGACACCGTTTCAAAGAACGAAGAAGAATGGCTCAGAAGCTTGAGCAGCAGCTCAAGGAGGTCGGATCCAAGCTCGAGACACCTCCTTCTACCAAAGACGCTCTCGTCAAGCTTTTGAAGGTCCTTTACCTACATTTCTCTTTTTTTTTTTTTGAACTTAGGTTGTGCTCTGTTTGGTTGCTGAGAAAGTTTCAGGAAAGAAAGTTACGAATTTGACTCTCATGCGGAGCTTTGTTTTTGAAAATATAAGTTAATTAGCTAGCTCAAGTGAGGGAGGTAGTTATGGTTAGGGCTAATTTGGTGACAAATTTGAGATTTTTAGTTTGTTTTTGTATGTTTAGGTTAAACAGAGTGGTTTGTGAATCTTAGATTTTGTGTTGTTCAGAAATTTGTTGCTTTGGTTCCCGAGAAAGCTTAAGGAAAGAGCGGAACGAAAGAAAGTTTCAAATTTGACTCTCGTGCAAAAAAACCGAATTAGCTAGCTCAAGTGAGGGAATTAGTTATGGTTAGGGCTAATTCAGCTACGAATTTGAGATTTTGAATTTGTTTTTATATGTTTAGGTTAAAGGAAGTGTTTTTGTGAATTTTAGAGTTGGTAAATTCGTTTTTTGGTGGAAGTTCGAGGAGAATTTGGTTGAATTAGGGTTTAATTCGCATTTTGTTTTTGAATCTCTTTGTTGACTTGTTCCCAATATTTGAATTTTGTGGTGCAAAATTTTGTGTTTTTATAGTTTGATTGGGTAGAGAGACAAGAAAAAACAAAGGAAATAGAGACTACTAGTCTGTGAGTATGTGGTATATTATATTGGTTTCCAAGGGCTGAATTACTCAACTTAAAGTAACCTATTAGTGTAATAGTCGTAGTGGGGTCTTTTGTTTTCTTGGGGTTAAGCTGTAAAGAAACTCAGGCTTTTGTTGAAAGTAGAAAGATGTCATTTTTATGGGAGTTTTAGTATTTCGGGTTGAAGTAGGAGTAGGGCTACTATGTTTCTCCAATTTCAATTAATTTGGGAAAAGATTAGTGACATACTGTGGTGGTGCAGCTTTGATTTGTACTTCTAGTTATCTCTATTAGATCACTTGAGCTACCTGGGATTTATCTAGACAAAGCATAGTAGTCTATTTGTGCTCTAAACTGTACAGAGCTGTAAGTTAAATGATTCGGTGGTTTATGATTATAGAACTCATCTAAGTATGCTGGTTTGAGCTGTATTCATGGTTTTCTCCTTGGCACAATCTACTCTTGTTATGTGGGATATATTATGGTCAAGCTGTGGTCAAGCTGTGCAATGCTTTGATTCAGAAGTATTGGAGTGCACCTAGAAGGACCTTGACATGAAAACCTATTGATTCAGCAATTTCCAATTTCACATAAAGAATAGGATATGTTATAGAAGACTAAGTGTGATGGTACCTGAGACAGAGTGGTTTAGTTGGCCTGTTTTTGGTTTGAAATCTGGGAGTTCCATCGATTCTTGGATGTATAATATTGATCTCATCAGACTGAGACTTAAGGAGCTCAGTGGTCATTGTAGGATGAGCAAATGTTTGACAATGGCAATTTGTTGGCATTTTTAAGTATGTATTTTATTGTAAGAAAACTGTTAAAAATGTTTTGTTGAACCTTTCGTACTAAACACTTTCTAAGTATGTATTTTATCATAAGAAAACCATTACAAATGTTTTTTTTGAACCTTTAGTACTAAACACTTGCTATGTAGGTATTTTTATTGTAAGAAAACCATTGAAATGTAATTATTCCAAATATCATGTGACCAAAAAAGAAACTAATAATTTAATTACTTAGCTCCTCCAGAATGCAGTGCGTGAGAAAGCCACGGTCCAAGTTTTTTTTTTTTTTTGGTGATTCAAAACTTTAGGGTTTTGATTGAGTATGGTTTTGAATAAATTGAAGATGAGATTTGGGTTTGCATTGTATGGTTTGTGGGTGGGTGAATTCAGGGTTGTTTGGAAATAAGGATACCGGTATTCCGGTTGGGAATTGGGGGTTTCAGTGATTCGTTACTGAGAGACTTGATTTACATTGAATGATATGTGGGAGGGAAATTTTTGGGTGGTTTGGAAACAGAAAGAAGTGTAATTTAGGTTGAATTGGGGTTACTGGGGGTGGGGTTTCTCATTCTGTGGACTGTGTATGAATCTTTTTCTCGAGAAATGCAACCTCAGCAGAGCTCGAGAATTGATTTGGTTGACTTGAAAGCTCAGATAGCCAAGAAGTTTGGTGTGAATAAGTCCAAACTCTACTTTTATCACTTGAATGGGTTTTTGAACAACAAATTGGGCAAGAGTCAGTTTGAAAGTTTTTGTATTCGGGCTTTATGATATTGTATAGTTTGTTATATACTGTAAATATGCTTTGGACCTTGACAACCATGTTATGTATGTATTTATTTTCATTTTGGTCATTGAATTGATATGCATTATGATCTAAAAAATGGCACTTGGAATTTTTAGTTTTTATTTTAAATGGATCTCTTTTATGTGTGCAGAATCATATATAATAGCTTCTTTTTTTTGTTGGGAATATCTTAGTGAAATCAGTTTGATGCATTTTGTATTTTAATTCCATATTTGGTTGACAATTATGTGTTCTTGCTAATCCACACAATATCCAAGCTTTTCATCTCAGAAGATTTGACTAGTGCTGATTTATTGTTGCTAACTCCAAATCTGTCAGATTTGAGTCAGCCACATTGCGGGATTTTTAATAAATTGTGTAGAACTCTTTTTGAGCTGAAATTTCTGTGGTACATTATACACATATAGAAGTACATCCTTATAAATTTTCAAGCTAATCGGATGACTCTAAGTGGGTCAAACGAATTTTACAAAGGGCTGACCTGCTTTCATTTTAATCTGAAAATAGATGGTTTTGCAGAATTTGTCCCAAGCTTTTATTTATTGAATTGAGTTGAAATTTCATATGGGTATTCTTTGATGTGTGTACTACTTGGTTGATTTTTATTATCATGTTAAGTTGGAGGTGAAGTAATTTATCAAAAAAAAAGTTTGAGGTGAAGTGGGAGATGGCGTGCATGCTGAAGGGGAAGGGGAACTTAAAATATGTCATGTATTTTCGTTCATTAAGCTGATCTTGGTTAGTGGTATTATGCTTTCAGGCTGAACTGGTTAGTCTTGAGACTTGAGAGGGGTGAGATAGGTCCAAATATGGTAGCAGTGATACATGGGAATATATGGATTATATATTGGAAGTTGGGCAAGTGGAATCACATTCACACAAACAAGAAATTAACATCTATGCAACTCTCTATTTATAGGGATTAACAAGTGGGTAAGTGCTGTTATTTCAAAGGGCACTGTCATGCCTATAATCTGACCTAGCTTAGTTTTATTTCAAACTTTTAATTTTATATGTTTAAGTTTTGCGCTGTATAATATTTACCTGGTGATATTTCAATTTATAGGATCACAAGTGGCCCTCTATCAGGACTAGTTGGAAGGTGAGCTTAGTGATTCTATTATTTGATTGGTTCATTTTTCCAATTTTAATTCTTCTTTGTGCTTCATTACGTGATATTTATGATTGTAATAACGCGCAAAAATGGTATTTTTACAGAAAAAGGTATTCTAATATTCTGTGTACATAACTTGTTGTTTGATTTATGTCTCTTTTAATATGTTAGAGAAATCCCAATCTTGTTGAACTGGAGGATAAGCTTTTGGCAATGCAACAGCCAGAATCTAAAACTTGAGAACCGGTATGTTGATCTAATACTGGTGTTTGCTTTTCTCTTTCTGAGTTTGTTTATTTTGGGGTTGTAATTCATTCTCATTTCAATTTTTGTTTGTTTTCCAGCCATTGCTAATCCAGTTTCGTCTCTTTAACAATGGTTGTGCTGTTAAGGGAACTCTTTTGGTCAATAAGAAGGTACTTTCTTTTCAATTTTCTGTTGGAGAAGAAAAATTTGTATTGATTTTGTATTCTGTAAAATTTAATTCCAAAGGATCAAACTTTAAGTGAAAATGAAATTATACGTATTGGAACAAACTTTTCTCTAAGCTTGCTGATGGATGAGCTTATCTTTGGATTTTTATTGGAAAAAATGTTTTAATTGGTGTGGAACTTTTGACTTGGAGCATTTGGAACGATTAGCAATCTTGAACATATTTGATGTTATTGGTTTTACTATCATATATGTACAGCTTCTTATAATTGGGGCATCTTGTTTTCCTACTTTTTTCTTTGTTTCGTCTTTAATGTTATACGTTACTAAATGAGATTACAGACTAATATTATTTTTGGCTGCTATTGGAAATCTCCAACTTCTCTTTAATAATCACGGTAAAAAGTTCTTATAATTCAGTATCATTCAACCTCAGCTCTTAGCAACGTTCTTTTTAGTGTAATACATTATGCTCTTTGTAAAAATACTGGTTTCGGCTCTCATCATATGTTATAATTATCATGTCCTAATGACAGTTGTTGGCTGGTGAGGCTCTTATCTTTTTCCTCTTTCCATCATCATAATTTGATTTTGATTTCCTAGTCACTGTAAATGCCCAATCAAGTCTGTTGTTAGTCTGAATATTTTTGCACTCAAATTCATTTAGCCTCATATGCTTCTTTAATTAAGGTTGATTTGGTTTTCTTGCTTCTTAATGAAACATGCTCTTTTTTCCCTTCTTAATTGTAAATAAAAAAAAAAAAAAAATTCCTTTAATATAATGTAGTCCTAGATTGTGTAGTTGGGATTCTTTGTAATTTCTGAATTTCTAGAGAAGTGAATGTGCAAAGAATGTGGAGGGTTAACATGCATTATATAGACGTGAGGAATACACTTTTGATTTGACGTATATGCACGTGTTATTTTCTTCATTTTTGCAGAGGCATTTCTTTGCTTCCTCAAGAGTAGCTCCGAGGAAAAGGTATATTGTTCATGTTCTTACTTCCTATATTTTATGATATTAACACTTAGTAAGATACTTGAAATGTGATAAGGAAAACTTGGGGTTGGGGAGGGGCAGGAAAGAAAATAACACCTAAGATGTATTGCATCGAAATTAAAGCTGGCAACAAATCATAGATCTTTATAGCTCCTCTCTTTTTGTTTACTTTAATGATCATTTGGCTATTGAGGAGATTGGAGAACACAATTAAGAGTGTTTCCTAATTTTTTAAATACTAATTAAGATGTTGCTTGAATATTCATGTCTCCCGTCTTCCCTGCTACCAAATGGCACATTGTAGGGTTCGAGGGCTCGTATCTTTGTAGTTTGTTGGCAGTTCTGCTTTGTACATAATTTGATGCTGTCAATCTGCTTTTACACGGTTGATGGCCAGGAAATTTATATACTGGATGCTTGGAAGTTAAGGGCCATTAAGTCTTGCATCACTAGGGCATGGTTTTTGTAGGATCAAATTATCAACTATATTTTTGTTGTTAAGAATCACTTCAACTTTCAAAGGTGGGGCTAACCTATAGAAATTTTGTTCTTTGAAGGGCTCAGACTATGTGCATCCGTTCGTTGCTTTGAGAGTTGTATTAAAGCTAACCCCAATGCCTTCTCCGAGGATGTTCTAGAAGAGAAAGAAGTGGAGAAAGAGGAAAAGCCAACACAAGAGTACAAAATCAGGCTCCCTCTGTGGGTCAAGAAGTCCAAAACCTGAGCTCTCAAGAATATTGTTTTTGTTTCCCTTCTTCCCCATTCTACACCTAAATTTTTGCTTAGGAATCAGAAATGATAGAATCTTCTTGGTGAATAAAAATAACTTTTGTTGTTATAAAGCAAAACAATGATGTAATAACATGGCCAAAAAGATGTCCTAACATTTCACCACATATTTGTGATTTCACATCAGAATGAGAATTTTTCTTAATAGAGATCTACTGAAGCATATTGTAAACGAGCAGATGATGAGGAAGATATGACCGGAGATAAATGAAGTAGTGTTATGTAGTTGAGGTTGAGCACCTAATATCAGGAGAAATGAGTAGGGAATGTGATCTAAAAATTGTCGTTTCCCTTATTATACATAATTTTTTTTAATTTATATGAAGAATTTAAATGCTAAATATTATGTTAGAGAAGAAAAACTAAGTTGACAAACCTAATTTTTTTTTTTGGGGTCCTAAAATGGAGAAAGTAGACAAATTTGATCAAAAGTTATCTTTTGTAAAGACAATTTTCAAGTTTGATTTAAAAAAAATTAACCAAAAGTTGTCTTTAGAAAAAACGTTTTATGACAAAATTTTTAAATTTGTCAAAATCGTCTTTTCTAAAGACAACTTCTGACAAAAATTTCTAAAATTAAAAAAAAAAAAACGTGAAAGTTGTCTTTTGTATAGACAACTTTTAGGTTTGATTTAAAAAAATTAACTAAGAGTCGTCTTTACAAAAGACAACTTTGACAAATTTGGTAGAAAGTTGTCTTTTGTAAAGACACTTTTAAGTCTGATTTTAAAAAAATTTGATCAAAAGTTGTCTTTACTAAAGACGACTTTTGATCAAATTTGTTAAAATTTTGTCAAAGTTGTCTTTTGTAAAGACACTTTTAAGTCTGATTTTAAAAAAATTTGATCAAAAGTTGTCTTTACAAAAGACAACTTTTGATCAAATTTGTTAAAGTTGTCTTTTGTAAAGACAACTTTTGATCAAATTTGTTAAAGTTGTCTTTTGTAAAGACGACTTTTGATCAAATTTTTTTAAAATCAAACCTGAAAGTTGTCTTTACAAAAGACGACTTTCACATTTTTAAAAAAAAAAAATTAGAAATATTTGGTCAAAAATCGTCTTTAGAAAAGACAATTTTGGGAAATATAATTTTTTTTTTTCTTCAGAAAACGTCTTTTCTAAAGACGATTTTTGATAAAATCCAGTGGCAAAAATATAAAAATAAAATGACCAAAATCGTCTCTACAAGAGACGATTTTCACAATTTTTTTTTATTTAATTTTTAAACAGATATTTAAAAGGTGTTAAAAAAAAAAAAAAAAAAAAAAAAAAAAATTCAAGGAAAATCGTCTCTGGAAGAGACGATTTTCAAATTTTTTTTTTTAATTTTTTTTAAAAATCAAATATGTTAAAAAAAGTAAAAATAAACAAAGGACCAAAATCGTCTCTACAAGAGACGATTTTGGTCACATTTTTTTTTTTTTTTAATTTTTAAATAGATATTTAAAAGGCGTTAAAATAAAAAAATAATAATAAAAAATTCAAGAAAATCGTCTCTTCAAGAGACGATTTTCAATAGTACCCTATCTTTTGATATAACTTTGAAAGTACCCTATTTGATTATATAACTTAAAAAAATGGGTTATTGGGCTAAAAAACCCATCCCAAGTACTAGATAAATGGGCTTAGTTCATGGCCCAAGTAAATTAGGCTAAGAGATTGAGCTCGTTTGATCCACCCTTTAGTTTCTTTCTCATATATTCAAATTCATGTTTTAAAGATTGTAGCCCAAATAAAACGAATGCTAGTCCTTAAGACTTTTAGTCCATGAAATAATAAGTCTTAGGCCAAATGCAGGCCTTGTGGATATAGATTCATTTCTCGGAGATGAATCCAATGTTTTAAGATTCTCATGATCCTTATGATTTAGATCCTTATTGTTTCGGATCATGTGAAGTCATAGATAATCATGTGAAATTACATTGTTCATTGGTAAAAAGAAATTGTCGACAAAAATTCCAAGTAAAATGTTATAGAAAGCAAATGTTCAATATTAAACAAAATTAAGGATTAGATGTCACGAATGAATATTATTTATCTCACTTTTTGTGTTACACTCAAGGATGACTCTAGACATTTTGGGATCTAAGGGAACTATTAAAATGGGGCATTATTATAAATAGGTCCGATTAACGGATTTCTTAAGTTAAAGAAGTATTTAATGTCTTTGTTATTCAACTTTTACAAATTATTGGATCACTTTTCCTGACACATATTATAAGCTTAATTATCATACTTTTTCTCCACTCCTAATAAAAATGGTGATATTTAAGTCAATTTTAAAGTCAAATGCTTAACTGTATACACACTACACAATCTTTCTTTTTTTCTTTCTTTTTCTTTCCATAGTATCTACACAATCAATTGTTAATCAAATATTATCTGTTATGTACAATCAAATAAAAAAAATGTTTTATTGAAAATAATATATGTAACCACTAACCAGCCAATAACCTGGAGACTTAAAATAAAAACCAATTAATGTATATATTATATAAAAAATAAAATCCAAATAAAGAAGGAAGTTTTTGTCTTACTCTAATAACACACTAATATTGTTTCTCCAATTGCTGCTGTCATCTTATTGGTGCTCACTTTATTACAAACTGGCTATACAATGAAATGATAGGTTCAAACTTATTGTATTGATAATAGTAATTGGATTGCTAGTTGAATTTTTATTGTATTGTATTGTGATTAATGCAGTTGAAATTGTTATTATAAAGTGAAATAAAAAAAGTGGGAAAAAGGATTTATATTCTAAAATACTAGCTAGACTTGTTATATATTTAATCGCTCAAGAACAAAAGCCCATCGCTTATGGACAAAATGCCTCATTTCTCTAACCTTTTGTATAACCTTTATATTTTCTGTATATTTAGTAACTGATAAACAAAGATAAAACCTCGGTTTCCTTAATTTACAAGCTCAAACGAACCTACCTACGTAAGCAAGAGTGAGTGGGTTGATGCATGTTAGCTTCTAATACAATATCCCTAGGACATTCATTTCACAAGGTTGTATGATAAGGACAAAATTAAAACTATGAAAAAAAAAAAAAAATCAGTGACTAAATTGCTATAATTGAATTCCTAGGGATGAGAATGAAATTATCTCAATTTTTAGGGACCAAATGTGATTTTTTATTTTTTTTTGAAAAACAAAATATAAAACCTCGTTCTATCATTTCCCAGCTTGTTCAGTTCCTCTGTCCACTTCCATGTAGTCCTGAAACCCAACCACCAAAACCAACAAACCGAAAACATGTTTTCGATTCTCCGAAGCAACAAAACCAAAACGAAAACCACGTTTTCAATTCTCAAGCAAATCACGACCCCAAACTCCCTCACAATCCTAGGGTTCCAGTTTACTCGCCAGACGACGTCGTCTTCGTCTTCGTACGACCACATCAGGGCGAACGTGAACTGCCCGCGTTGCGAGCACCAAATGCCAGTTCTATTCTCGAACCGTCCGTTATCTATAACGGCGCGAGAACACGGAGTGTACCAGGCACTGAATCTCTGCCCCAATTGCAAAACGGCGTTCTATTTCAAGCCGTTTAAGCTGGAGCCCTTGCAAGGCAGTTTCGTCGAGATTGGGAGGGTCAAGAATATGGACACGGAGGGGATTAGTGAGAAAGAATTGGGTAATATCGGAAAAGCACAAGTGTGTGGAAAACCCGAGAAGGAGAAAGAGGATGATACGACGTCGTGTTTGGGGACTGAATTACCCACGCCTAAGGAGATCGTTAAGTTGCTCGACCACTTCGTCGTTGGCCAAGAAAGAGCCAAAAAGGTTTTTTTTTTTTTTAATTTCATTTTATTTAATTTTGGGCCAATTACAATATTGGTCCTTAAAGTTTACAACTTTGATGCTTTTTGTTTTAGTTTCAAGTTTCAAAGGAGCCATTTAACTTAATGATGTGGTGGTCAAACTAAAAACACTTATCTTTTAAACTTTAGGGGCTAAAAGAATTCTTTTGAAATTTTAAAGACTAAAAAGGGTCAATTTTTTGAACTCTAGGGATCAGAAACGCAAAATAAGTAAACTTTAGGGACTAACAAGTCTATTTTGGCCATAATTTTATTTGGGTGGTTTAGGAATGCTAGAATTGTATATGGTTTGCATTATTAACTTTGATGGACTTTATAATAAATATAATTGACAGTGTTTTTTTATTTTATATATTTTTTATTGAAATGTATTTTCATGTGACAGGTGCTTTCAGTGGCTGTTTACAATCACTACAAAAGGATATATGATGCTCCCGTTCATAAAAAGTTAGTTCTTTGTTGTCTTTGCATTGAGTTAGCTTATGATCTTTACAATCTATAAGAAAGCGGTTCATACTAGTTGTTTTCAGTTTTGCTAGCGCGTCCGCATTGATGTCTTTTAACTTTTTGATGAAAGTAATAGTTAGATGCCTGTCCACCAAATGCTGCTTGCTTTATTTACTGAATTGATGCATCTGAGTACCAGGTCAGGTGTAGAACTGGGTAATGATGAAGCTGAAAATGAGGACAGTGATTCTGTTGAGCTGGAGAAGAGCAATGTATTGCTTATGGGCCCCACTGGGTCAGGTATTAATGTGATGTTTTTTTGTTAAGGTATTTGTGTGAGACCAGATGCTTACAAGGGCTGCAGTTTTGATTTTTAAGTATTTTTTTTTTACCTTGATTGTAAGGATAGGGAAAACGTTACTTGCGAAAACACTAGCTCGTGTTGTGAATGTGCCATTTGCCGTTGCTGATGCAACAACGTTAACACAGGCAAGTTCATTGCTTGATATGGTTATCTAACTGTCTGTCTGGTAATAAGAAAGCCATATGCCAAAGTATGGGGAGCTGCCTATGTTACACCATATCAGAAAAAAATGGACATTGAACAACTACCCCCCCCCACACGCACACACACATATATTTTCACATCTGTGCAATTTTTTATACTATAAAGTTTCTTGCTGGTTATAAGAGAAAGATTTTGACTTCTTGAACATAGTTAGATCTTTCGCGTTATCATATAGATTTGAACACTTGCCCCAGATCGAGGTCCAGATCATAATTGCACTAGTGTATAACTAAAGACAATAGATAGATGGGAGAAACCAGAGAAAGAACTAAGTATAGGCATCTAGGTTTACTAGTTACTTAACTATTGGTGGGTCTCCTTGTACGTATTGTCTGGAAAAGGACTTAATGATTATTCGTTTGCCGGAACCAGAAGTAAATATTTTGGTAGATATGGATCCCATAAAAGCTTCTTTCGAGGAATGACCCAGACCCGATCATTTCTTAGGAACAATAGGTACTGCTTGGATTTGGAACCTACATTCCGATGCTCACGATTTTGATAGCCAATAATATTTGGAGGAGATCTCTTGATTTTTAAATAGTGAATTTTAGGTCTTTTATGACTACTGATTTTGATGCAGGCAAATTGCAAATAATGTATGTTCTATTCTTGTTCCTTTTTTGTGAATACATCCTATTGAAGTATGTTAATTGCAATTAAATGTTTTTGAAACTTATTGTTGTATCAATAAAGTTGTTTTGCTGCTTTGCTGAATTAATCTGAAAAATTCAAATAATGCTCTCTTTTTCCCTCTCTAGGCAGGTTATGTTGGAGAAGATGTGGAATCAATATTGAATAAGCTACTTGTGGTATGGTCATATGTTATTTAATTTTTCTCTTATACACAGACATTTTTTTTGGCTAAGTAATAGAATTTTACTAATAAAATGGGACAATCTAGCACACAGAAAGTGTACTAGAAAGTTTCATAGAGGATTACAATTTAAAAGTCATACAATCAAGAAATAAAGGAAATGGAGGAGACATCACTATGAAAAGCACACATCTCTTGCACAGCCCTCTCAAAAGAGTATTTGATTGACAAAACCATATGCTCCAGCCCCTCTAAAGCCTGACTAGATGTCATTGTGGAACAACCATCCAAATATAAACACTTATGATGTTGATTGAATTTCTGTTTTGATGCAGAACCGAAACATAGTAGGGTTAAATTTTGTTCTAGTTAGATGCAAACCATTAAATCCATAAGTCCTTTAATTGTAATTCTTTGGATACAATTCTTTAGACTATCTTGTGTTGTTATTTTTTTACTTTCCAAACGAATTTTTTCATTTGAAAACCCACAAAAAATTGGTTCCTTTTTAATCTCTAAAAACAAGTTCCTTTTTCATCTCTAAAAATTGGTTCCTTTTTTTTTCCTTCTCTTTTTCCTCTTGGCTATTATATAAATTTCCCTTATTTTTTTTGTTCATTTCTAATTACCTATGTTTTGGTTCTCCTATTGTCAATTGTAATACTTGATAAGTTGCACTACAAAGACCCTAATGCTAAATTGGCAAGTAGATAGCTCATATGGTCACACAGTCAAACACTATTGTATTTCTTTTGTTGCATTGCTGGCATAAAAATATGCATTTGCGCACAGTTTTTGAACATTTTGAACTTCAATGTTCTGGTCCTAAATCAGATGGTGGTTGCATGCTCATTAGGTTAGTTTCATTTGTATAATTTCTTAGTTTATATCCAAAAGGTATTGGCATTTGGTGGGATGGAATGGTCGTATAGCTTTCTTGTTACTGATGCCAATGAGCAATGAAGCATTGTTGGCTTCATGATATTTAGAACATGATGAGATTAGAAAGTGAGTTATTGTATATATAACAAGTTTTGGAAGGTCGCTAATTGAATGCTTAACAGTGTTTGTTGTTAATATGGAGTAAATCTATCAATTTAATCTGTAGATTTCATCTTTCGAATCGTACATGAGAATATGGTCATTCTGGATGCTTAATCGCCGAGCTTAGAGCCTCTTGATCATGTATGTTGTGCATCTACATAAGGTCATTATAGTTGCATGCATAGACTAATGTATGCACACTTAGAGTGTTTGGAGAAACCTACTGGATATTCTGTTTGCTTCAGGGCTTTCTTTGATGGAGCCAATTCAATAATTCATTTTTTAATTTCTCACCTTTTTTTATCTAATACAAGATGTTTAAATTTGATGGATAATTCCTCAAAGTTTGTTGTGTTTGTTTTGCCTGTAGCCTCAGCTAAAAAAACTTATATATTGGATTTTCTGATTGGTGTTTAGGAAGCTGAGTTCAATGTTGAAGCAGCTCAGAAAGGCATTGTCTACATTGATGAAGTTGATAAGATTACTAAGAAGGTTTTGTGATGTTAATAAATGAAATGCACACTCAAGTATCTCTATGCCTTAAGTA
>OU015763.1:2339424-2395523 GCA_907173295.1 Fagus sylvatica | reverse complement strand
CCATGTTATTTGATGAATCCTATTTTGCTCTCAAACTTTCAATATATTTTATATGAACCCAAAAAGGAATTTATTTATTTTGATACCCTTATAGACATGTGTTTCAACTCAAATGAAGGAGATTTGTGTTAATTAAGGGTCGGCAAGGATGATTCAACCTCACAATTAGAATTGTTGGAGACAAAGAAAAGAAAAAGGCCAAAAAATTAAGAGAAGAATCTTAGAAACAAAGAAAAAGAAAAAGCAAGAAATTAAAGAAGAGAGAGAAAGAGAGACAAAGGAGCTAGCATGTAAAACAGGAAGCACATTTCTTGCTTATATAATTCATCTATGGGATAGTTTAGAGACACATCAAATTTGTATTTCATCTACCAAAGTGGCGAAAGGTCTCTAGGTGTCTTCCTTTCATCTTTCATTGGCATAGCAAACTTATATTGTCGTAGAAGGTACTAATGCTATACACTCTTCTCTCTCTCTCTCATTTGAAGGGTTATTTCTTTGTTTTCTGTAATGATTTAACATGGCTTCCCTAGCTAGTCAATTTCTATTAGACTGGTTTAAATTATGTTAGATAATGTTTATATCCACTTATTGTAAGTAAAAAAAGAAAAGAAAAGATAATGTTTATATATATAGCACATGTTATTGGTTTAAGTGAGTCTGTCCCCCAAAATTTGATTGATTTCAATATTTTTTTTTCTTCATTGTTCCTTGTTTTAGTAATGTGTAAGAGTGAACTTGCTCCTAAATACAAGTTGGATTGAGAATGAAGCCTGACGATCTCTAGAAAAGAATTATAAGACTAAAAAATGGTCTCCTCCCCATATATATCTATATTTAAAGTTTGTTTTCCTAACATTTTAATAAATCCAAGGAGGCTAAAAAAAAGAGTCTGCTAACTTATAACTTGTGGCTATCCTCTAAATAAAATAATTTTAAAAATATGTTTTCTACGTTTTTTGGTACTTTATGTAGCTAACTCCTTTAGTGAAATAAATAAAAACTATTTTCTTAATTGGTAAAAACTAAAAAATTAAGAGTAAATCGAAAAATAGGTGGCTAAGTGCTTTCACTCTTTATTACTATTCTAAGGTAGTTTTATTATTCTTATATTTGTATGTGCGTGCACGTGTTTTCTTTTTTCTTTAAAATTTTGTTAAGGCTGGTAGTAGACCCGAAGCACACATTACATATATGTATTTTTTTTCATCATTTCTTTTTGAATAATGCTAAATGGTTTGTAAGGAAGAAAAGATAAACAATTACCTACTAACTTGTTTATAGAGTGATTGTACTTATACATAATCTTTTTGTTTCTACTATAATTACAAGATGGACATTTTTAGTTATAAATATTGTCAAAATTAGGTTTCACAAGAAAAAATAAAAATTTCTAAAGGACTATTTGATTTTGTACATCGAAAGGAAATACTAGGAATTGAGATACAAATAAGTTATTTTCAAGATTTAAAAGAATGACGAATTCAATTTTGATAAATGATTAATTTAAAATATATTGTAAAACAATTATTTTGTAGTTTGGTCTGGTTCAAGTTGCAAGCATTTGTCAGTATTGCGAGCCATCTAGCTAGTAATTAATATTCTCAACTTTTTTTTTTTGGGTTTGTTGAAACTTAGAATTTAATTCTCTTATTTTTAAAAAAAAAAATAACAGATTCATCCATATCAAAATTATCATATGTGTAAGCAAAAATCCTAACGATATATATATATATATATATATAGAAAAAGTTCAAGTCTCTCTCTGTCTCCTCTCTCCCTCCAAACTCCTATTTCACTTTCTCTTTCTCCAAACTCATATAATAAAACTTTAGATGATGGGATCTATGCAAAAAAAAAAAAAAAATCCTGAATCTAATACAATGCTATGATAATTTTTTTTTTTAAAGATTTTTAGGTTTTAGTTTCGTTACCATGAACATAAATCTTTCTATTGTTTCTAAAGAGAACTTTTCTTACCTCGGGAATTCATTGTTATAATATGTTTTGGTTAAATATATCAATATAAGGCAAACTAGAAGTCTAGAACACCCACCTCGATCGTAGTTATTTGTTAGACAATAAAAAAAAAAGCTACCATTGTTGTTGTTGTTGTACTGCCAATTATGTGCCTGTCTTGGTTTTATACACATGGATTTTATTTTTTGTGGTTTCTTTATATTAAGCATGAAATATAATTTCATTCTATAGATAAATTAGATGTGTCTATCTTTTGGGTATTATCTTGGCGATTGATGTTAACAACTTTTTTTGCCCACCAATGATATTGAGTTTTGGATCTTCTTAACCTAAACTAAATTCCACTGGCAACGCCTGCCTTATCTTAGGGGCTAATAGGCTGATTTCACTCATACTTTCATGCATAGATAGATTATTATTGAGTTGTTATTATTATCATCATCGATGATCAATGGTTTATCATAAGTTGATAATTTATTTGAGTTAGAAGAAAAAAAAGTTGAAAAGATTAGGGTAAAGAAAATATTTATGTACTTTAATTTAAGGGTAAATTAGAGTTTATTTGAATTATTGGTTAGATGGTGATGTAGGTTAACAGTTTTTTTTTTAACAATATTTAGCTAAACGAGATTAGTGTAAGGATCGATATATTCAAGGAGGAAACTAGCGGATTATGAAACTAAGAGAATCAAAATATATGTTTAATTTCAATAAATTTCAAGGAGATTTTTGTAGTTTTATCCCGCTTCCCAAAAAAAAAAATTGATATATACGTGCATGGTAATCATGTTATAAATATGAGTAGCATATGTAAGATTTCTTTCATTGTACATGTTTATTCAAGAATAGGTTCTTACTTCCTACTCCTAGCATGAAATTCACAGGGCGGCTAATAAGTCCCCTAAAGTTCTTTAGTCATGAAACTATCAATTCAATATTAGTAATGCTAGTGAATATGTTGTTTTGTCATCAGGAAAATCAGAAATTGAAGTTGATAGATGGATAAAGTTGGGTCAGCAAGTTCATCATTAACTGAAGTTCAACATCATCAATGTATAAACGTGGTACATGACATTCAAGAAAAGTTGGAAAAATTGGAACCTCCCATATCAGTTGAATGCTGCATCTACAAGGTTCCAGATTATCTTCGCAAATCGAAATCGAAGGAAGAACACTACACTCCTCAGGTTATTTCAATAGGGCCATTTCACCATAACAACCCAATGTTTGAAACCATGGAACAACGTAAATTGAGATACCTCAAGTATTTCATGCAACGTGCTAATAATATTAGGTTGGAGGATTTAGTGAGTACTATAAAAGAGCATGAAGAAAGTGTTCGCCATTTTTATGCAGAGACCATCCACCTTGGCAGTGATGAATTTGTGAAGATTATTCTAGTGGATGCCATCTTCATTCTTGAGTTGTTCTGGAGATACCATTATAATGATTGGACGAGTGACGACAACGGTGCAACTTTAGAACCATGGTTAACAAGTGCTATAAGGTCAGACTTGATTTTACTTGAAAATCAACTTCCATTCTTTGTTTTGGAGAAATTATTTAACGTAGCACTTAAACATGATCCACAGTACTCCCCTCTCTTATTTCAAGTTATTACCTTTGTCTACTTTCAGTTTTACAACACTCAAAACATAGCTCCTAAACGTGATTTCAAAATAAAACACTTCCTTGATTTGCTTAGAACCTTTTGGCTACCAGATCCATATCAAAATTTACCAAAAAGAAGCCCTACTGCGGTTACACATTTGTACACTGCAACCCAGTTGCATGAGGCAGGATTAGTGTTTAAACCGGTCAGTTCAAGGAGTTGCTTATTTGACATAAAATTCAGAAAGGGAGCGCTGGAAATGCCACCTTTAACGTTAGACAATTCCAGCGAGAGTCTTTATCGAAACCTATTGGCTTTGGAGCAATGTCACTATCCAAATGAAGCATACATTACCGATTATTTTATCCTATTGGGTTTCCTAATTAGCACTTCCAAAGATGTGAACTTACTTGTTCGAAAGGGTGTCGTGGTTAATTTGCTAGCCAATAAGGATGCAGCAAAGACTTTGGTGAACAATCTTGTCACAAATATTATATATGCCGACATGAACAACGTTTATTCTGAAGCCTGCAATGGTTTGAAAGCGTTCTATGACAAACCTTGGCATAGTTGGAAGGCAACTTTGAGACGTGAGTATTTTAGTACTCCTTGGAGAATTGTTTCTACAATTGCTGCTGTCATCTTATTGGTGCTCACTTTATTGCAAACTGGCTATACAATGATCCCACAAAAATGATGTTAGGTTCAAACCTTATTGTGTTGATAATAGTAATTGGATTGCTTGTTGAATTTTCATTGTATTGTATTATGATTAATGCAGTTGAACTTGCCATTATAATTTATAAAATACTAGACTTGTTATATTATTATACTCTCTCTTTTCTCCTTAACATCATTCATATCATAAGAAAGCTTGAAACTTCTCCTTCTTCTTATATGCTAGATTTGTGCATGGTTTCCCTTGTTGTAATGGTACAGAGGAGGTGAGACTTGAGAGTGAGACTTGTGAAATGAAAGTGCATCTATGTGGGTTGTGGTTTTAACTTTTATGTTATGCACGTATGCTCTATTGCTCTTTAGTAGTGTTCATTGAATTGGATAAGAGCAACATTTATTTAATTGGGTTGGGAGGGTACAGTGGAATGAATGGTAAATGCTTGCTGTTTTTAGCAACTTTTGATAGCTTTTTTCAAATTGTTATCCACGTCAGCGAATTTAAATTAGGAATATAAAAATGCTGCATTTTTATAATTTAAAGAATTATAAACGAATTTTTTAAATTTTAAGATCTAAAATCAATTTGCTCTAATTTTCAAGGATTAAAGGTATAATTTACCCTTAAATTTAATATTAATATCCATATGTCAAAAAAAAAAAAAAAAATGAGAACCTTGAGTAGAATTCTGGTGGGCAAATTATTTGAATTACAGTAAGTTTGCAATCAATTATGCATTTAGATTGGCATAAAAGAAGAGTATTGCTTCTAAGAGCATTTTAGAATCGGTAAACCAAGCATTTTGCTACAATATAACTATAAATACACAAAACTCTTCTGCTTTAGGCTTTGTTGGAGGCTCAACCGAAAATGGTTTTTGAACAGTAGCTCGGCCCAAACCTTAATATACTGTAGGACATCAAGATCAAGTTGGATGTCCTTGGGCCCAACTGCATTTAGGGGCCACCCTTGCTTTTCAGCAGTTCAACACCAATCCCAAGTACGAGATAAATGGGCTTAGTTCATGGCCCAAGTAAATTAGGCTAAGAGATTGAGCTCGTTTGATCCACCCTTTAGTGCGTGTTTGGTACACGCAACTCAAACGGTGATTCTGGATTCAAATCCAAAAAATCGCGGGTCTCACAGTAAAAAAACTTGTTTGGTACACAGGATTTAAATGAGGATTGAAATCCCAACTTGAATTTTATGTGGGTCCCATGGCAAATTTGAGTTTCACCCATTCACCTGTTTTTGAATCCAAGCCGGATTCAAATCCAAACTCAATTTTTTTGTGGGTCCCAGTTTATTACCGTTGCTGGGCCCACCTTATTCTTTTCTCTTGTTTTCTCTCTCTCTCATCCACTGCTTCTCTGCCTCTCTCTCTCTCTCCTCTCGGCCATTACAGACCCCCCGTACGCCCTTCCTCTCCCAGATTCTCTCTCTTCATTACTCTCGGCCAAACCCCCTCACCGGTCCTCATTACTTCACCTTCCCACCGTCCTTTTCATTTAATTTCTGCAACAACCCACTCTAATATTAGAATGGGTTCTCCGAAAGGAACAGATCTAGAATGGGTTCTCTGTCGATCTCGCGCCATTCCTTGCTCCTACAAACGGCGCCATCCCCTGCTCCCAAACGACGCCAACCTCTGCTCCCACAAGCAGCGCCGATCTGGTGGCTTTGCAGATGGGTTTGGCAATGGGTTTGGTGGAGATTTTTTATGGGTTTGATGGTGAAATCGTGGTGGATTTGCAGATGTTTTGTGGGTTTGATGTTGAAATCATGGGGATTTGCAGATGCGGCGCTGATCTAATGGGTTTAATGGCTTTGCAGATGGTGGATGGGGTATGGGTTTTGTGGGTTTGATGGGCTGTGTACAAACCACAACAGGTACAGTATACAAACCACATTCTACATCACTTCCTACTGAGATTTCGGGTAGTCCAACTGAGAAAGCAATTCTTTCATGGGCTGTGTTTAATTTGGATATGAATATTGAAGAAGTAAAGCAGAATTATCACATAATCCATGTAGAGGCCTTCAATTCAGAGAAAAAGAGAAGCGGGGTTTTGGTGAAGAGGAACAATGAGAAGATCATTCATACTCACTGGAAGGGAGCTGCTGAAATGATACTTGCCATGTGTTCAACTTATTATGACAGTGCAGGGGTGCAGAAGGTAATGGATGATGAAGAAAGGTTGCAGCTTGGGACTATTATTAAGAATATGGCAGAAAAAAGCTTGCGATGCATTGCCTTTGCCCACAAAGAAGTTGCAGAAGAAAGTGGACAGGTGGGGGAAGTAAAAAGAAAAGGAGGGGGTACGTGGGTGGTGGGGGAAAAAAGGGGAAAGAAAAAAAAAATAATAATAATAATAATAATAATAATAAAATTTAAGTCTAGAAACCAAAACTATGTACCAAACACAATTTTTTTTTTTTAAATTGTGATTTTAGTTCTGAAACCAAAACTACGTACCAAACAGAATTTTTTTTATAATCTTGAATTTAAATCAGGATTAAAGTTCCAACTTCAATAAAGTAAAAAAATCACGAAACCAAAACAAAAAACGAAAACACGTACCAAACAGGCCCTTTGTTTCTTTCTCATATATTCAAATTCATGTTTTACAGATTGTGGCCCAAATAAAACGAATGCTAGTCCTTAAGACTTTTAGTCCATGAAATAATAAGTCTTAGGCCAAATGCAGGCCTTGTGGATATAGATTCACTTCTTGGGGATGAATCCAATATTTTAAGATTCTCATGATCCTTATGATTTAGATCCTTATTGTTTCAGATCGTGTGAAGCCATAGATAATCATGTGAAATTACATTGTTCATTGGTTAAAAGAAATTGTCAACAAAAATTCCAAGTAAAATGTTATAGAAAGCAAATGTTCAATATTAAACAAAATTAAGGATTAGATGTCACGAATGAATATCATTTATCTCACTTTTTGTGTTACACTCAAGGATGACTCTAGACATTTTGGGATCTAAGGGAACTATTAAAATGGGGCATTAATATAAATAGGTCTGATTAATGGATTTCTTAAGTTAAAGAAGTATTTAATGTCTTTGTTATTCAACTTTTACAAATTATTGGATCACTTTTCCTGACACATATTATAAGCTTAATTATCATACTTTTTCTCCACTCCTAATAAAAATGGTGATATTTAAGTCAATTTTAAAGTCAAATGCTTAACTGTACACACACTACACAATCTTTCTTTTTTTCTTTCTTTTTCTTTCCATAGTATCTACACAATCAATTGTTAATCAAATATTATCTGTTATGTACAATCAAATAAAAAAAATGTTTTATTGAAAATAATATATGTAACCACTAACCAGCCAATAACCTGGAGGCTTAAAATAAAAACCAATTAATGTATATATTATATAAAAAATAAAATCCAAATAAAGAAGGAAGTTTTTGTCTTACTCTAATAACACACTAATATTGTTTCTACAATTGCTGCTGTCATCTTATTGGTGCTCACTTTATTACAAACTGGCTATACAATGAAATGATAGGTTCAAACTTATTGTATTGATAATAATAATTGGATTGCTAGTTGAATTTTTATTGTATTGTATTGTGATTAATGCAGTTGAAATTGTTATTATAAAGTGAAATAAAAAAAGTGGGAAAAAGGATTTATATTCTAAAATACTAGCTAGACTTGTTATATATTTAATCGCTCAAGAACAAAAGCCCATCGCTTATGGACAAAATGCCTCATTTCTCTAACCTTTTGTATAACCTTTATATTTTCTGTATATTTAGTAACTGATAAACAAAGATAAAACCTCGGTTTCCTTAATTTACAAGCTCAAACGAACCTACCTACGTAAGCAAGAGTGAGTGGGTTGATGCATGTTAGCTTCTAATACAATATCCCTAGGACATTCATTTCACAAGGTTGTATGATAAGGACAAAATTAAAACTATGAAAAAAAAAAAAAAATCAGTGACTAAATTGCTATAATTGAATTCCTAGGGATGAGAATGAAATTATCTCAATTTTTAGGGACCAAATGTGATTTTTTATTTTTTTTTGAAAAACAAAATATAAAACCTCGTTCTATCATTTCCCAGCTTGTTCAGTTCCTCTGTCCACTTCCATGTAGTCCTGAAACCCAACCACCAAAACCAACAAACCGAAAACATGTTTTCGATTCTCCGAAGCAACAAAACCAAAACGAAAACCACGTTTTCAATTCTCAAGCAAATCACGACCCCAAACTCCCTCACAATCCTAGGGTTCCAGTTTACTCGCCAGACGACGTCGTCTTCGTCTTCGTACGACCACATCAGGGCGAACGTGAACTGCCCGCGTTGCGAGCACCAAATGCCAGTTCTATTCTCGAACCGTCCGTTATCTATAACGGCGCGAGAACACGGAGTGTACCAGGCACTGAATCTCTGCCCCAATTGCAAAACGGCGTTCTATTTCAAGCCGTTTAAGCTGGAGCCCTTGCAAGGCAGTTTCGTCGAGATTGGGAGGGTCAAGAATATGGACACGGAGGGGATTAGTGAGAAAGAATTGGGTAATATCGGAAAAGCACAAGTGTGTGGAAAACCCGAGAAGGAGAAAGAGGATGATACGACGTCGTGTTTGGGGACTGAATTACCCACGCCTAAGGAGATCGTTAAGTTGCTCGACCACTTCGTCGTTGGCCAAGAAAGAGCCAAAAAGGTTTTTTTTTTTTTTTAATTTCATTTTATTTAATTTTGGGCCAATTACAATATTGGTCCTTAAAGTTTACAACTTTGATGCTTTTTGTTTTAGTTTCAAGTTTCAAAGGAGCCATTTAACTTAATGATGTGGTGGTCAAACTAAAAACACTTATCTTTTAAACTTTAGGGGCTAAAAGAATTCTTTTGAAATTTTAAAGACTAAAAAGGGTCAATTTTTTGAACTCTTTTTGTTTTAGTTTCAAGTTTCAAAGCGAACGATTTAACTTAATGATGACGTGGTCAAACTAAAAACTGACTTATTGTTTAAACTTTAGGGGCTAAAAGTATTCTTTTGAAATTTCAAAGACTAAAAAGGGTCAATTTTTTGAACTCTAGGAACTAGAAATGCAAAATAAGTAAACATTAGGGACTAACAAGTCTATTTTGGCCATAATTTTATTTGGGTGGTTTAGGAATGCTAGAATTGTATATGGTTTGCATTATTAACTTTGATGGACTTTATAATATATATAATTGACAGTGTTTTTTTATTTTATATATTTTTTATTGAAATGTATTTTCACGTGACAGGTGCTTTCAGTGGCTGTTTACAATCACTACAAAAGGATATATGATGTTCCCGTTCATAAAAAGTTAGTTCTTTATTGTCTTTGTATTGAGTTAGCTTATGATCTTTACAATCTATAAGAAAGCGGTTCATACTAGTTTTCAGTTTTGCTAGCGCGTCCGCATTGATGTCTTTTAACTTTTTTGATGAGAGTAATAGTTAGATGCCTGTCCATCAAACGCTGCTGCTTTATTTACCGAATTGATGCATCTGAATACCATGTCAGGTGTAGAACTGGGTAATGATGAAGCTGAAAATGAGGACAGTGATTCTGTTGAGCTGGAGAAGAGCAATGTATTGCTTATGGGCCCCACTGGGTCAGGTATTAATTTGATGATGTTTTTTTGTTAAGGTATTTGTGTGAGACCAGATGCTTACAAGGGCTGCAGTTTTGATTTTTATGTATTTTTTTTTTACCTTGATTGTAAGGATAGGGAAAACGTTACTTGCGAAAACACTAGCTCGTGTTGTGAATGTGCCATTTGCCGTTGCTGATGCAACAACGTTAACACAGGCAAGTTCATTGCTTGATATGGTTATCTAACTGTCTGTCTGGTAATAAGAAAGCCATATGCCAAAGTATGGGGAGCTGCCTATGTTACACCATATCAGAAAAAAATGGACATTGAACAAATATTACTGATCACTTTGTCATTTACCCCCTCCCCCCCCACCACACACACACACACACACACACACATATTTTCACATCTGTGCAATTTTTTATACTATAAAGTTTCTTGCTGGTTATAAGAGAAAGATTTTGACTTCTTGAACATAGTTAGATCTTTCGCGTTATCATATAGATTTGAACACTTGCCCCAGATCGAGGTCCAGATCATAATTGCACTAGTGTATAACTAAAGACAATAGATAGATGGGAGAAACCAGAGAAAGAACTAAGTATAGGCATCTAGGTTCACTAGTTACTTAACTATTGGTGGGTCTCCTTGTACGTATTGTCTGGAAAAGGACTTAATGATTATTCGTTTGCCGGAACCAGAAGTAAATATTTTGGTAGATATGGATCCCATAAAAGCTTCTTTCGAGGAATGACCCAGACCCGATCATTTCTTAGGAACAATAGGTACTGCTTGGATTTGGAACCTACATTCCGATGCTCACGATTTTGATAGCCAATAATATTTGGAGGAGATCTCTTGATTTTTAAATAGTGAATTTTAGGTCTTTTATGACTACTGATTTTGATGCAGGCAAATTGCAAATAATGCATGTTATATTCTTGTTCCTTTTTTGTGAATACATCCTATTGAAGTATGTTAATTGCAATTAAATGTTTTTGAAACTTATTGTTGTATCAATAAAGTTGTTTTGCTGCTTTGCTGAATTAATCTGAAAAATTCAAATAATGCTCTCTTTTTCCCTCTCTAGGCAGGTTATGTTGGAGAAGATGTGGAATCAATATTGAATAAGCTGCTTGTGGTATGGTCATATGTTATTTAATTTTTCTCTTATACACAGACATTTTTTTTGGCTAAGTAATAGAATTTTACTAATAAAATGGGACAATCTAGCACACAGAAAGTGTACTAGAAAGTTTCATAGAGGATTACAATTTAAAAGTCATACAATCAAGAAATAAAGGAAATGGAGGAGACATCACTATGAAAAGCACACATCTCTTGCACAGCCCTCTCAAAAGAGTATTTGATTGACAAAACCATATGCTCCAGCCCCTCTAAAGCCTGACTAGATGTCATTGTGGAACAACCATCCAAATATAAACACTATGATGTTGATTGAATTTCTGTTTTGATGCAGAACCGAAACATAGTAGGGTTAAATTTTGTTCTAGTTAGATGCAAACCATTAAATCCATAAGTCCTTTAATTGTAATTCTTTGGATACAATTCTTTAGACTATCTTGTGTTGTTATTTTTTTACTTTCCAAACGAATTTTTTCATTTGAAAACCCACAAAAAATTGGTTCCTTTTTTCTCTAAAAACAAGTTCTTTTTCTCTCTAAAAATTTCCTTTTTTTTTCTTCTCTTTTTCCTCTTGTCTATTATATAAATTTCCCTTTTTTTTTGTTCATTTCTAATTACCTATGTTTTGGGTCTCCTATTGTCAATTGTAATACTTGATAAGTTGCACTACAAAGACCCTAATGCCAAATTGGCAAGTAGATAGCTCATATGGTCACACAGTCAAACACTATTGTATTTCTTTTGTTGCATTGCTGGCATAAAAATATGCTTTTGCACACAGTTTTTGAACATTTTGAAATTCAATGTTCTGGTCCTAAATCAGATGGTGGTTGCATGATCATTAGGTTAGTTTCATCTGTATAATTTCTTAGTTTATATCCAAAAGGTATTGGCATTTGGTGGGATGGAATGGTCGTATAGCTTTCTTGTTGGCTCATGAGCAATGAAGCATTGTTGGCTCATGATATTTAGAACATGATGAGATTAGAAAGTGAGTTATTGTATATATAACAAGTTTTGGAAGGTTGCTAATTGAATGCTTAACCATGTCTGTTGTTAATATGGAGTAAATCTATCAATTTAATCTGTAGATTTCATCTCTCGAATCATACATGAGAATATGGTCATTCTGGATGCTTTATCGCCGAGCTTAGAGCCTCTTGATCATGTATGTTGTGCATCTACATAAGGTCATTGGAGTTGCATGCATAGACTAATGTATGCACACTTAGTGTTTTGGAGAAACCTACTGGATATTCTGTTTGCTTCAGGGCTTTCTTTGATGGAGCCAATTCAATAATTCATTTTTTAATTTCTCACCTTTTTTTATCTAATACAAGATGTTTAAATTTGATGGATAATTCCTCAAAGTTTGTTGTGTTTGTTTTGCCTGTAGCCTCAGCTGAAAAAACTTATATATTGGATTTTCTGATTGGTGTTTAGGAAGCTGAGTTCAATGTTGAAGCAGCTCAGAAAGGCATTGTCTACATTGATGAAGTTGATAAGATTACTAAGAAGGTTTTGTGATGTTAATAAATGAAATGCACACTCAAGTATCTCTATGCCTTAAGTACGATAATCCAAAGCGATTTTTGTGTGCAGGCTGAGAGCTTAAACGTTGGCAGAGATGTATCTGGAGAGGGTGTTCAACAAGCATTGCTAAAAATGCTGGAAGGAACGGTGCGTGGATTAAATTAGCCTTTTCCTTTGTCTGATTTTCTACATCTTTAATTTCGGTAAGAAGCAGGTGTTTTCTTTATATTCTTCTTGGATATTTATTTCAGTATATACAATTGTACATGTTTAATACATTGACATTGGGATATTCATAGTTATTTTGGTTTGGAAATATAAGCAGGTGGAAGTTGGCATTATTCTTCAACAAGTCACCTCACCACCTCTATTTTCTTGACTATTGATATTTTCCCTCTCCTTTAAAGCTTTGGTCTTTCATGCATTCAGTGAATTACAACTCCTAGATGTGCTGATGCATTATGTATATTTCCATTCCAATTTTCTGTCCTTGTAAACATCCCAACTTTTGTATATCAAATTGATTATGTAAGGTATAATAGTATATTAGGTAATAGTATATTATGCTATATTTGACTAAATGTTTTCTTTGTCAGATAGTGAGTGTTCCCGATAGAGGAGCTCGGAAGAATCCTCGTGGTGATCTCATTCAGGTATGCTGGATCTAAACTATCTGTTTTTCTCATATAATTGATTTTGTTTCATGCAATTATTCTGCCGAGTCATAGGCAAAAGGAGCACTCAAGTGCACCTGGAACTGACCATGCGTGGAGAACTTGGTTTTATGCTAGGCACTTGCCGCATGAAATCACTGGAAATAGTTTGTAAATATTTTGAAATTTATGTAGTTTTACTAGGAACTGTGGGAATGTAAATTTCAAATAATTAAATATTTTTGACAGCTCGTTAGATCTGGATTTATGTTTCCTTATAGTTGTGCCTTTTTTTAACTAGAGATGATTCACAGATGGATACCAAAAATATACTTTTCATTTGTGGTGGAGCATTTGTTGATTTGGAGAAGACGATTTCAGAGAGGTAATACTTTTCTTGTGCTGGATGTTAACAGAATATTTTTTTACTATTGTTGGCTTCTCCTGTGATGGGACTTCTAAATATTTACGTTCTTTTTTCCAGACGACAAGATTCTTCCATTGGCTTTGGAGCTCCAGTTCGTGCAAACATGAGAACTGGTGGATCGACCAATGCTGAAGTGACATCCTCATTGTTGGAATCTGTGAGAATCCACCCAATATGGTTACAAATTTTTTTAATATTCTCATTGATTGCGTCCTGCTTTTATATTTTCTGTGCAATGCATATTCTGATTCCTCTCATTATCTAGCCTTATGGGTTTTTAATGAACTTGTAGGTAGAAAGTAGTGATCTTATTGCATATGGCCTCATACCTGAATTTGTTGGAAGATTTCCAATTTTAGTGAGTTTGTCAGCTTTAAATGAAGACCAACTTGTTCAGGTGTGTTCTGTCATTTTAATGTTTAATCTGTTAAGATTTTTCTGTGTCAGTTACTTTTTAGGGCCTTAACATGCTCACTGAGTCTCAGAGGGATAAATGGGGTTTTGTATTTGCAGTTTTGTAACTTTAGTATGCCTAATTGGCTCAAACTCCAAAATGTTTTATCATTTCTGTTTTATACAATAATCATATGATGTTGCTTCCAAAGTTGTGCTTCTACCAGGCAGTAATTCTAGAAATTGGAAGTCTAGAATTTGTTGGTTTTCTCCCTTTTTTGGTTGACAAGGAAGCAGTTAACTTTTAAAATGGTTTATTTATGCAAGATAGGTACTCACAGAACCAAAAAATTCTCTTGCTAAGCAATACAAGAAGATGTTCAGCATGAACAATGTAAGCTTTTGAACCATTGCTTCTGTGGTCAGTATTTTTTATTGCAGATGTGGTAACCCTCTATGTGGTACTTTTGGTACTGCTTGTCTGTCAATAAAATTTCAGGTCAAGTTACATTTTACTGGGAATGCTTTGAGATTGATTGCAAAGAAAGCAATGGCAAAGAACACTGGTGCCCGAGGTTTAAGAGCCATTTTAGAAAATATTCTTACAGAAGCAATGTTTGAGGTATACTTGGGTCCTAGTATCTACCCTAGTCATTATAATTGTATGCAACTATGCTTTTTTGGTTTTTGTTTTATCCCCTTTTTTGAGCGAAGCAACCGTGGTAGTTGAATATTCCTTGCTTATTTGGTAAAATTTTGCTAATTAATCACTTACCCATCTTGGGTGAAATGGCCTAAGTATTCTGATTGATTCCTTCACTCCATATGACCTTAAATAAATGTTAGCTTTCAGCTTGAAGGTCTATTATGACAATATATCACTCCCTAATGGAAGCATTCTTTTTTCTCATTTTATGTATAGATTCCAGACATCAGGGTGGAAAACGATACTATAAATGCAGTTTTGGTTGATGAAGAGGCTGTTGGGTCTGTGGATGCTCCTGGATGTGGAGCAAAAATACTTCATGATGATGACGCATTCAATCAACTGCTTCATGAGAAAAAGTCCGGGGATCCCATGGTATGTTTTTCTACTGTGTCCACCACCATTAGTGACCCTCCTCAATCTTTTTATTTTTTTATTTTTTTTTAATCCTCAATATTCTTCTTTGAACTTTTTTTTTTTCATTATTATTTTTTGGTTTTCACTCCTCTAAAATTTGAGTGGGTTGAAAGCTGAATGGACTGGCAGCATCTCTTAAATATTATCTAGATCAGAGCTTGTTGATTATTGTCATTATGATGACTAATGACATTGTAAGGGACACAATAATATAGGAGAGTTGAATTTGGGATAAAAGATTATTTCTGGAAGAAAATAAAAATATGCAGCTAATGAGTTCTAGGTCAAATGGCACATTCTCCCCTTGTAAGAACACGGTCAGAGTTGAGGTCGTGGCTCAAAACCAAGTGGGTACGTGCGTAACTGCTCTATAGGGGGGAAAATGTATGATCTAAGAGTGCAATTTAGAGGATTACCAATTGGAGACATGATGCATTACCATATTTTGTCTTTTTGAACAACCTCCTCATGGACTCTATGATAACATTCCTCTTTAATGTATAACTAATGTTAAAATCTAATGACTCTTATTTTTCAGAAATATGGTTTTCATGTAGTGCTCTGTTAAACCATTTAGGGCCTTATGACCCTTAGAGAAGCACATGAAACCCTTTGATCTTCCTAATTGCTTAAATAACATAATCAACATTGGTTTGCAGGGAGTTGGGGTGACTGAGAGTGAGTTTTTGGAAGGTGAATTGCAGGTTCAGTCAGAAGCCATTCGTTTATGAATTTTATGTAATTTAGAATGTGTAAAAGAGCATATCTGTATGCACAGTAATCAAAGGAAATAAATCTCATATTTCAATTGCTTCTCTTGCCTTTCATTCATAGCTTGCTGTTTGTCTTTACTTCTTATCCATGTTCAGTCTTTCCCTTCACTCTGAGTCAATTGGATTGGGTAAAATGACTCACCAGCAGTGTGCCCTTGGGAATTTGGTTGAAGCTAGGAGATGGTATCTTGTGTAACGAGTATATGCAACATCACTCTCACATACATTTGGGATCAACATATGTGGATCTCAATATTGTCTAGTGTCAAGTTTTACCTAGTGAACAAATGCTAGTTGAAAATACATGCTTGATTTATCTCATGTGAGAAGTCCCAGTTTTGCTATCCAATTTTATATAATGTTGTCTTTTCCCAATTAGGAACCAGGAAGCCTGTCCCTAGTAGTTAGCCTATACCTAATTGCAATCAAGAGTGTGAGAGAATGCTTAGAATAGTACTAGGGAACCACACACGATTCCATCATAGAATAGGAGGGCTGCTTTGCTCGAATATCCTCCCATGCCAAAGCACAATAGAATTTACTAAATTTAGACAGCTTCCAATGTACAGAATCACGATTCTTATTCTCTACTTGGAATAGTTTGCTTTGAACTAACATCAAATCCTCTGATCTAACTGGTTTCCACCTCCACTGGCCATCCTTAATATCACTAGAAATCTTTGCATTAAAAGTGCTAGTAGCAGTTTCATATATTAATCTTTGTCCAAATTTTGGAAATAGAGGCCCATCCGGATTGCCATGAATCATGACATAGAAACAAACAGTCCCCTTCTATTTTGTGCTGAATGTATGGTCTGGCAGCATCTCTCAATTTTAAGATTTTCCTACAAGTCCAAGAAGAAATGCAAGGAACCTTATCCATAAACTCCTATTCCTCAATAAATAGAAATGCACCCATACTACCCAATAGAATTAGGCATAGCAAAAGGTTCCGTATATGCTTCCTGAAAGTAAGAGATAGAAGTAAAACGAAAACATTTAGGGTCCTGTTAACGAGTGCACTTAGGGCAATGTTTAAGGAAGCAATTAATGCTTCCACTTTATGGGAGGTAGTAAAAATTTAATATTAAAATAAAACAAAAACAACTTTTAAGGGTATTTTAGTCTTTCTATTTATTATTATAATATTAAAAATTCGTTATTTCCGATAAAGTACAGGCATTTAATGTTCCTTAACCATTGCCCTAAGGGCACTGGTTAACAAAATCCAAACATTTAAACATTTACACAAAACAAATATGCCTCTTTGTATGCGTAAGACACGGATAAAGAGAGACAATGTATACCTTTCTCCAATGCAAGAAGGCGCCACAAATAGTAGTGTATTGAGAGCCTGTGAAAACAAACGCCTCAACTTCAAAGTAAATGCAATATCAAAACCAAAACTCATAAGAAAAAAAAAAAGAGCTAAGGGTTAACCTTTGAAGAAACCAGAGCTGGAGTCCCGCTAATTGATAGCCAAATCCACATAGTTACAATCAATACTTTGTATACAAAAGCAAACTCAATAGACAAAAACAATCAATACGCACACGCCATAAGCTGATAATATTGGGAATCTGATTTTTACATAACGTCTCAGACCAATGAGCCTACCACCCGGGTATCCTATGAGAGTCAATCCACCCACTATGAGTGCACTGTTATGCAAAGTTATTGAAGTCGGCCCGACAGACTCTGCCCTTTCATATGGCGCCTTTCATATGGCGGTGGAGTAGACTTAATAGATTTTTTTGTTGGAGGTTATGATGTCGACAAAATAAAACAAAACATATTTTACGATTTAGCTTGCCTTTTTTCTTTTTTTTTTTTTTATTCAAATGCTTTCATGGTGTATCATGATTGGATAATTGACAAAACTCAAGGTAATTGAAGAGAGCTGAGCTCATCAAAGTAGGATTCACGTATTGGATGATGTCACTTCATAGTTCATACACATGGATGTGGGTGAAGTCTATTATAATCTGACATGTAAAAAGCTCTCAACTCAATTGTTGTAGAAAATATTATGAAATTACTATGCCTATAGCATTACTCATAAATGATGTCACTTATACATGTGGGGATGTGGGTGAAGTTTGTTGGGTATACACGTAGGAATTCATACGTGGAATAAAAGTAAAGAAGTTGAGGAGTTTAATATAACATAATAGGGTCTAAACCTACAGGCTTAAGCTTTTGAGGTTAAGTGGTGTCCCTATATATTATATTAAAGTCTCATGTGTCTTCACAATGAATTATCTCTCAAACAAGTAGGTATATTACAATTTTGACTGTCATTCGGTATATTCTTATTGGTATCTTTTGATTGACTATCATTAAGATTATTTTCATTGGTATCTTTCGATTGACTATCGTAAGTTGGTATATTACACTTTTGACTATCATTTTAAATATTTTCATTAGTATCTTTTGATTGACTAGCATTAGGATTACTTTCATTGTTATCTTTCGATTGACTATTGTAAGGATTATTTTCATTTGTATCTTTTGATTGTATTATTGTATTATCTTCTAACTCTTTAAAATGAATTTATTGTTCATTTGTTGAACTATCACCTAATTTTTCTGTGATATTTGTTTATTACTGGTAACAATTTTTTCAAGAGCTCCCTTTGGGATTCAATCAATTTTTCTATTATTATTTTTTTTTTTTATGAAGTTTTTGATGCCCATATAAGTAACAAGCCAAAAAAATAACAAATAACAACAAATACTTTACAGCTAAAAAACAAATAACAGAACCTTTTCAGCTAAAAAACAAATAATAGAACTTTTCCAACCAAAACATGTAACAATAGTACCTAGGATGGACTTGTGTTAGCTAAACAATTGGGGGTTTTATCTATTTTAGTTGAAGTGGATGTTGAAATGGTTGTTGCTTTGCTTAATAACAACTGTATTAATTTGGTAATGGATCCTCTATTGTCCGATTGCAGGGACCTTCTACGGGAATTTACCAATTCGGTTGTGAAACATGTGTTTAGAGAGGCGAACCAGTGTGCAGATGCTATGGCAAAACTGAGTCTTAATTTAGATGTCTCCTTTATAACTTTTGTGAACCCACCTCTTGTGGTGGTGAATTTGCTAGCCTTTGATAAGGCTAAGCTTTATTGTAATTGTTTAATTTGTGTTTAGTGCTTCATATATGCTCCTTATTTACCAAAAAAAAAAAACAATACTACAATAGTACCTAACTAACAAGTAAAGTTTAATAAAATTAAAATAGAAAAGTATAGAACAATAGAATTTGATTACGCTGATTTAGTGATTTATTCCGATATCCACATAAGATTAAATACTTAAACAATGAATATCATAAATTCACAGTTTATTAAATCTTAATTTACAAACCCTAATTACAATAAATAAATAAATAAATAAATAAATAAAAATTCAAGAGGGTAAAGATTTATATTATTACCTATTTATGTGTTGAATCCAATTTTTATAGAAGATCTCAATACTGAAATCCTCAAATTTGAAGCCAAAAAAAAAGAAAGATATAAGAGCATTCCCAACCCATTTTGCATCTATTCTCTATTTTACATCTTCAAAAAGCCAATTTTCTATTTTAACTACCAATTTTTACAAAACACCTCTCATCCCATTCTCTATATTACAATACATCATATTAAAATATTATAAAATAATTCTTTTTTTATATATTTTTTTTCACACTCCAACCAAACCCACAGCAGCCGATCAACCACAACCTCAACAAGCCGATCAGCCGCAACCACCCATAACCCCTACACCCACACCCACGCCGGCAAACCCAAACCCAAACCCAAACCCACATTTTGTCTGCAACCACTGCCGAGAAGGGGGAGAGAAATTAGCCACCGAATCCCACGGCAACCACCCAAACACAAACCCCATCACCATCGTGAACCACCATCACCACCATCACCAACAGATCTGGAAACAACCATCAACCCATCACCAATAGATTCAAAAACAACCACCAACCCATCACCGAACAACCATCAACCCACAACCACCTCCACCGAGCCGTTGACTTGAGACTGAAGGAGAGAGAGCAGAGCAGAGAGAGAGAGCAACGCAGAGAGAGAGAGAAACGGAAAGAAAAAAGAAAAAAGAGGAGAGAGGAGAGAGAAGATAGAATAAAAAATGAAAAAAAAATAGATACAAGTGCTACAGTTAACATGTATTTTTACACGTTACAGTAGCAATGTGTAAAAGGCAGAGTTAAAATAGATGACCGCTTGGAGTGTTTTTTGTGTTTTTTTAGCTATAGTAGCATCTATTTTAACAAAAATGATATTTTAACAGCTCCGCTGGAAATGCTCTAATATTTATTAACAATTGTAGATTTGTAGTGAGAAATAAACTTTTTTAAAGAGAGAAAGTGAGAGGCGTAGAAGTCATAAAGATAGAACATGCAGGGAGGAACGAAGGCATTCGTTGGTGTAAAATAACAATCAATGTTGAATAACTTTAACTGCATGTTTAATGACGAGAACAGCTACTTTACAAGTGCAGCCTTAGTTGTCAGCTTTAAAGCAATATAATAGCCATCTTTTTTCTTTTTTTTTTGATAAGATATAATAGTCATCTTAACCAGCAAGAATATATATGTCGAATATAAATTAAGAACATAATCTCTTGCAATTTCGTTATTAGTCTTGATTTGTAGTTTTTGAGGGCTGATGCTAGGCTTGCTAGCCAAGCCATGAATGAGTCTAGAATATG
The DNA here is from genome assembly GCA_907173295.1 of Fagus sylvatica. Lineage (NCBI taxonomy): Eukaryota > Viridiplantae > Streptophyta > Magnoliopsida > Fagales > Fagaceae > Fagus > Fagus sylvatica. Next base: position 2,374,853 of record OU015763.1, on the reverse strand, counting down.
TAAATTCATCAAATGACACTCCTTTATTGGACATTTGATTGCACACTAAAATTCTTGATATATCTACCTTTCTTCGCAATACACATTTGTCAAGACATTTTATATAGGTGTTAGCGCTCGGGAGAATTTCAGTTTCTAGTTTCTGCCATTTATTATTTTTCATAAAGTATAAGTATTAAATGTTCATTAACACATTTATTCAATTCTTCATATTTTTCCCCTGACAAAGGGTAGGAGCCCAGAGCTATATTTTAGATGTTTGACCTTTGACGTGCTAACCATCTCTACACCAAATATTTTAAAATAATAATAATAATAATATCTACACCAAATAACTTTTAATCAACTTTGTAATCTTTTGGTAACTCTGTAGTTCAAGTTGCATTAATTCTTATCTTTTATGAGGAAAATTAAGGCTCAAATTCCTCTCACTTAACTATCAAAAAAAAAAAAAAAAAAAAAAACTTTGTAATCTTTTTTGTGATCCAATGGGAGAGAGATATCAATCACTTTCAAAATCCATGGTGGACCTCCTAACCTTTATATCCATAAAACATAATCCATCCTCTCATTGGCAGGTTCCAAAGAACTAGGATCCATGATCTATATGCATTTGGCCCCTAATGACCAGCCTATTCTTTTCAATCATATAATGCAATTAATACCAGACTTTTTCAAAGACAGCTGTTTTTGAATTATGAATTGACAAAAAGAAAATAGTAAATTATACTGACACCCTCTTGTTTTAGTGAAACTAGACTTGGCATACCCTAGTTTTGAAAATTGACTCTCCGCTTCATTTTTTGAAAATAATAGACACTCCGCCCTCTTTTGACCAAATTTGACTAACGGTATCAATTTAGTTACGGAATATTATTTTTAAAAAAGAATATTATTCACTGTTCTTTAAATTAATACCAATATTTCTCATTTAACTAACTAATTTGATTAACCAAAAAATAAAACCATTTTAAATCCCAAACTTTCAACTTTCAACTACAAAAGCGGCCCAACTTTTAATGTTGATGGAGTAATAACTAATAAGTGAGTTGCCTACTTGCCTCAGCTTTGACACAAAGTCCAGAAGGCAGTGGAGCTGAGCAACTCTGCAACACAAGAAGCCAGTTGCTTTTGGACTTTCTTCTTGAGACATTGGATAGAACATGATTCCAATAGAATAGATAATCCAATCTTATCTATTACTCAACTTATCATAAACTTAGGAACATTAATGTTTAATTTGTTCTTTTACTTGAGGAAAGTAAAGTTGATCTTTGCTGTCCACTTCATTGCCCCAACTTTTGTATATCTTGGGAAAACTGGAACCAGTTAAGCATGTTTCATCAAATCAAACCCCATAAAACCAACATCAGACCCAATATCCTATACGTATTATTGGTAATTTTCATGAAAATTGAGTTACATATACAACTAAGAATTAATATAAAAAGAAAATTGAACACTTAAAATTTACCCAAATTGACCATAGCTGGAATGTGCTGACATAGCTCGGGGCTCGCTGAATAATGATCTGAGCGTGGCTCGATGGCTGAACTATTAGATGAACGGATGGATATTGTTATCAATTAGGTTTCAAAACTAACAAAACAACAAACGCCTATGCCTATCAGAACTGGGCCATTTCATTTTTTATCAGTATAAAGCAGCTATTTTTTTGGATTGTTAAAGTCGTTGAATGATTGAAAGAAAGAAACGAGAAAAGCATGAGTTGAAGCAAACGATTTTAACATGGTAAAATCAGCTGCACATAATCAAAGAGTTAATCAGAAACAAATTGATGAATTATAGCTTATCTTCTAGACAATATTTGACAAACAGAAAAAACTATGAGAGTGTAACAGAAGTGAAGAAACATTACTCTTGAATTTTCACAACAAATTTCACTTTCTTTTTTTTCCCCAATTGACTGATATCATCCACCAAAATCGATGACAAATCAGACAGAGATTCAAAACGGCATTTGGAGAGTCTAGACTCGCTACATCCTAGTTTGAGGAAATAACACTCTGCTCTTAAATTTGCAAAATAATTAACACTCCCAAATTTGCAAACTCCCAAATTTACAAACTAGAAGGGAATAATCCATTATTTATTTACAAAGATCCTTAATTAAGGACCAAGCTATTCTTTTCAATCATATAATGCAACAAGAGATTTTTTTCCTTGAATACAAACAAAAAGGAAACTGGGCCAATCAATAGATATAGACCATAGACCATAATCCATTCTCTCATTGGCTGGTTACAGAGAACCAAGCCAATCCATATCTATATGTAAAGGCCTCTAATGACCGACCTTTCTTTTCAATCATATAATGCAATACCAGATTTTTCTCAAACAAAGCTTTCTCCTACTTTCTTTTATATTTCTGAAGATAAGATTTCAAAACAAACAAAAGGAAAAAATATCTCATTGGCAGGATTCAGAGCTAGGCCAATCTATCATTTTTAAGTTTTAAATGATAGATTGGCCTAGCTTTGAATCCTGCCAATGTTGAATGGAAAACACAGCATCATGATTCACAAGGAGCCAATTGCCTTTGGAATTTCTTCTTGCCACATTGGATGGACCATATATAGTTCCGGAACGGATTGAGTTAGGGGGCCAAAATGAGCCACCCAGTGATGTTCACACCTTGGAAAGAAGATAAAACTAGATCTCTCTTACTTTAAGATTGAGGTAGGACAGTGACCGAAAATCTCTCAACTATATTTTACTCTTCACCTCTCTTTTTCTTTGTTGGTTGATCTAGAGTCTTCTTCACAGATTGTAGAAGAAAAAAGAGAAATAGTAAAGTGAAAAGTGGGTTGAAGAAGCAAAATGAGTAAAGTGATGAAGTAGAAAATATGTGGATGTGGTTGAGAGTTGAAATAGTATCGGTTTCCCATTGTACAGTACCAGTTTTTGTAACTAATGTTTAAAATTACTGTTTATTAAGTCACTGTTCCAACTTAAAAATGAGCTTAGAAAATTAACACCATTAGTCAAATTTGTTCAAAAGGGGACGAAGTGTCTATTATTTTCAAAAAAGTGGAGTAAAGTGTTAATTTTTGAAACTAAGGTGTACAGTTTCGCTAAAATAAAGGAGTGTCAATGTATTTTAACCTATTATTTAAAAGGAAAAAAAATCCATTTATTTCTTTTTGTTATTATTATTTATATCTCCTAGCAAATCAATAATTGTAGGTAACGGAAATACTGAATTAAAACAAAATGAAACTTAAAGTACTAAATTGACACAGTCCAAACTTAGAGTACTGAATTGAATTTTGACCAAACTTAAAGGGTGCAATCTATAATTTGGCCTAAAATAAAATAAAGGATAAATTACATTAACACACCCTAAGTTTGGTGAAACTAGACTCGCTACACCCTATTTTCAACAAATGAAACTTCGGTCCAAAATTCTTAAAATAATTTACACTCCGCTCCAATTTTGGGGGTGGAGTGTCAATTAATTTGATCATTTTTTGTGGCAGAGTGTCAATTGATTTGATCATTTTTTAAGAGGAGTGTGAATTATTTTGGAAATTTTGGAGCGAAGTGTCATTTGTTGAAAATAAGGTGTAACGAGTTTAGTTTTGTCAAACCTTGGGAGTGTTAATGTAATTTACCCTAAAATAAATTATTTTTATTAACAAGAGATGATATCCTAGGAAGGAAAAAAATCAATAATCATTCGAAAATGTTAGAGTATCATTTTAGTAAATTTGACTTGATTTATAGGTTATATTATTTTTTATATTTTTAATTATTATTATATTTTTAACACATTATGGTTTTTTTTTTTTTTTCTTTTTCTTCTTTTTAGTCACGACATGTAATATAACTTAATCTAATTTTCTAATTGATGTGCCCTCAGGACTACCTATCCAAGGCAAAGCCTTGGGGTTATTGTGGTACACGTGCTAGTAGGGTGTTGCATGTTCCCTTGGGATTAGTCGAGGTGCACGTATCTACGGAACGCTGGCCCGGACACCCAAGGTTATAAAAAAAAAAAAAAAAAAAATTCCAATTGATGTTGACATGGTATACCACAAAATAGGCTGTACACATATTCTTGATAATTGATATATGTCTTTGCATCCCACGGTATATAATATAACAACGTTAGAGCTATTCTTTTCGATCATATCATGCAATACGAGATTTTTTTCAAAGAAAGCTAATGTGAACTTCTGATTTCTAAACCGAAAAAAAGAATATCTACATATCCATCCTCTCATTGGCAAGATTGAGAAGTAGGCCAATCCATCATTTATATGAAAAGGTCCTTAGAGCCTTTGCTTGGATTCAAATACTCTAGAGTTATTAGGGTATTATATAAGGTAAAGTTCTTTAAATCTCAACATTTCATTTAAAATAAAGGGTCAAAATATTGCCACATCATCAATCCACTACTAAAAACTTAAATTAGTATTTCAAATGCATTAAAACACTTCTTAAATTCTAACGTTTATTTGTTCTTTAAAAGAAAAACTGCTAACGTTTATCAAATGCTGCTTCTCTTTATTTTTTGTTTTGCCGTTTATCTCTTTTCTCTGTAGCAGATATTAACACAACAACACATCCTGCTATTTTCATACTTAAAATCTAAAAGACTACCACCAAACTTCATTGCTAGAGAAGAAACTTTTATTTATTTATTTATTTTATGTAAATTTCTCAATCTTTTTATTTCCAAATGGTAGATCTATCAAATTCAAACTCTTAAAATTGCCCATAGATAACTATTGAAAGGCCAATGAATGCAAGATATGTTTGTTCCAATTATGAGTTAAAAAGATCTGAAAAATTTAAGAATGAGAATGAGTGTTTGGATTGATGATTTTATCAAAGAGAATGACATGATTTTTGTTGTGTTGATGTTTGCTATAAAGAAAAGTGAGAAACGGCAAAACAAAATAATAAAGATAAACGGTGTTTGATAAACGTGAGTAGTTGAGAAGTGTTTTAATGCATTTGAAATACTAATTTAGGTTTTTAGTAGTGGATTGATGATTTGGCAACATCTTAACCTTTTATTTTAAATGAAAGGTTGACATTTAAAGAACTCTACCTTATAAAGTATCTTAAAAACTCTAGAGGATCTCAATCCATTCTTTTCAATTATATCACGCCATGACAAGATTTTTTAAGAGAAAAGTATTGCACCCTCTTGCTCTTATACTTTTTTCAACATAAGATTTTAAAACCAGCCAAAAAATATTTACCTCTATTGTCTCATTGACAAGAATGGATCCCGAACTGGACCACCTTATAGGTGAAGTTAATTAATACACAAAGACAGGAGCAAAATGTGACGTAAGGAGAAGAGCCTAGAGGTGACGTAGTAATATGAGATATAGTTGCAGTGGTCTTGTATATATATATATCCTTATGGGCTTCATTTGATCGGTGCCAGAACCACACATGAGTTGTTGAAATAGTTTGCACTTAATTACAAGTTACAGGGTCATTCTTTTAGCTACTACACAAGTGTAACTGAGGTAGGCTTTCGTAACATTTCCTATTCAAGTTATACTTAATTTATCTATTTATATATTTTCTGGTTATTAGGTTTACGGCTGAAATCATCTTTTGTATTCATTACTGAGACGGTTAGGCAATTTTAAATGCGATCAAATCGTCCCTACTAAATAATAATAAGTTTCTAAACGTTTCGTTTCGTTTTTATTTTTTATTTTAATTCTTTTTTGGTTCGTTCATTCAGTTACAAGCATGCAATGGAGCCATTACGAAATATACAATTACGAAGTTGACTCTATAGTTTTAAGTTTTAACGGCAACAACTTTTGCTACAATAAGTCTCGAAATATCGTTTAAGATTTGCTCTATCATGGGAATTACAATAAGTCCAATAAATTTAATGATATAATAAATTTTATAATGTTTTTCATACTTATTGAAGTGATTGATTTTGATTGGTGTACAATAAAACCGATGTCAATGGTGGTCTCAATGAAAGTGGTGTTACACTAATCACGATTTGTCCCAAGTTGCTATGGCTCATTATAATTAACTATATTTAAATTATTAAGATTACTCTAGGTGAACTTAATTAATATAATTCCAACTTTCATTAAAAAATATATATAATTCCAAAATTTTAAAATGCTGCACCAATCTATTAATAATTGTTTCAAGAAACTTGAAAGACTAACTATTTAACTTAAATAACTTACTATAAATATTTTCTTAAAAAAACCTCAATCTTATAAATCAGGATATTAGATTATTAGTGATGTTTTTAATTTACGTATGATTTTTTATTATTATCATGCATATCGCACAACTATATTAATAATCTAATATCCAATATTTTAATTTTAACATATTAAAATGGAAGCAGAGAGAATTTTCAATTTTAAAAACCCTACAAAACTTCACGTACTCAATACTTGTTGTTCGAGAAATTATTCATTTATTCCGTTGTATTGTATATGTGGTCCTCTCAACCAATACAAATAAGTGATTTCTTATCCATCTCTAATTTTAAGGAGCCACAAATTCATTGAAACTCACAATGGTTTATTTGTACTAGATAGAAGAACCACATATACAATACAATGAGAGTAATGAATAATATCTTTGAAGTTGTTTAGCCAAAAAGATTTCTCTGAGGTTTTGAGGAATTATTTATTTTTGGGCAGAAACTCAAGAAGCATTCGAAGAATGCTATATAGTGATTGCTCTTTTTTTCTTTTTCTTTTTTAAATAAGGATTTGGCATTTTGCAATTTTGCAATTTTTACCTAAGACTGCAGGTGGATGGCTAGGAGCCTCCGTCCTTTACAATTTTTTCAAGAAGACGTATGATTGTAAAATTATTACAGGTGGATGGGTACGACCTTTTTAAATTTATGTTGAGTTCGTTTTCTTTTTTAATTAGTTTTAACATTGTACAATCTTACAATGATAAAAAGATCTTGAATGTCTCACCACAAATTTGGCCTCGTGATTTGACTCATATTTGTGTAAATTATTTTAGCTTTTGAACCATATAAACGAATTATGGCCAAATCAAAATAAATAATTGGATTATTATGATACTCAGATTTGTGAAATTATTTTAGTTTTTGAACCATATAAAACGAATGATGGCCAAAACAAAATAACTAAATGGATTGTTAATTGTGATGAATTCAGTCATGCATGACGCTTAAGGTTATGGATTGGTCCAATTACAGTTAAATATGAGTCTCTCTTTTTATTTATTTATTTATTGGTGAATTGGATGATAGATTGAGAGTTTTGATTACTTTTAGTGTAGGTATTTAAGAAAATGATATGATAATCATGGTTAAGGAAGCTTAGACAAATACAACCGTGAAGTTACCAAACCAACTCAATTCCATTTCCTTTTTAGAAAATTCAAATTTTTTCAGGTAGGATGTGCATGGTAGCAATCTTTTATTATTGGTGTCCCTTTTTCCTATTGTCTTTTTATTTGTATTTTAATTATTGAAAATTATATTTTTATTAATTCATGTAGTGCATGCATGGAATAGTGAATCTATTCATAGCTAATTTTTTTACCAAATATTTTGTGCAAGAAATCAATAAAATACTTGATCGCCTTTAGTTTATGAAAGTTTGACAAACCTTTGTAAAAATAAAATTTTGAAAATCCAAAATTGGGTTAATTTGCTTCATAAGTGTTTGTTTTATGAGTTTTGTTGTTTTTGTTACGGTATAGTCTCTTGCATTTGATGATGCTAGTGGAAAAGTTACAACAGTAACCATATCAGTGAGACTTTAAAATAGTCTATACACTTAGATAACAATATATATATATATATATATATATATATATGGATCATGATCCTCTAGAGATTTTAGGGAACTCTATCATATAAAGTTCTTTAAATCCTCATCATTTATTATAAAATGAAAGACTGAGATTATGACACATCATCAATTCACTAACAGAATTATAAAATAATGTACTCCAAAAGAGTTTCACGTTACTTCTCCGTTAACCTATCTCAAAACAAATACATTTCCTCCATTAAATTTTATTTTTTCTTTATTTAATTTTTTTTAGCAAACAGTCAAAAACTAAAAATCATAGCAGATTGCAAAATCATTTTTTATTATCTCATCTTTCTTCTCTCAACACATTCCGGGTGATATAAACCAACTAAAGACTAGTGACTAAATCCCCTGGAATTGGTTTTGTGCTTTAAATTCCTAATATAGAAAAAATAGTTAATAATTATATTTGATGCAAAATAATATAATATACTATTTTATTTAATATAATTTTATTAAAATATCAATTAAGTAGTTATATTACACTTAACAATTTGCATTCACAATATCTTTTTTTCTTTTTTTTCTCTTCCCAATGATATGAATGTAATTGAAACTAATTTCCTAAATATTAATGACATCATGTTTTTGGAATGAGCATTACACAGGTAACATGGAAAATTTCTTGTAAAATATTCTGAAATTATAGTGTGCCCAAACATCAAGTGGGTCATCAGCTAATGTCTTTAATGCTAGGGCTCTTGTGTTCGTTATCAGGAAATTTAAGGAAGATAACTTGATAGATGGAGAAATCAGCAATTAGCGAAATTCAACAAGCAGCAAATGCTTCAATTAAAACCGAAATAGGTACTTCAAGTGAAAATGAAAATCAAGATGAACAGTTGGTAAGTGCCATCAGAAAAATGTTTAAAGAGTTGGAGCCTTCAGTATCAAATAAGTGCCGTATCTACAAGGTTCCATATCAACTGCACATATTGAATCCAAAAGCCTATACTCCTCATGTTATTTCAATTGGTCCCTATCACCACAACAACAAAAACTGTCGAAGCATGGAAAAGCATAAAGTAAGATACTTCCAGAGCTTCATGGAACGGGTTGAAATGAAAGGGTTAAAAATGGAGAATTTAGTAAGCACTATAAGGGAGATGGAAAATGAAATTCGAAGTTGTTACATAGAGACTGTTCAAATGAAAAGTGATGATTTTGTGAAAATGATCATGTTGGATGCGAGCTTCATTCTTGAGCTATTCTTAAGAGATTCTGAGGATGGTTTCAGAGATGATGATCCTATGAAAGTGGAAGGATGGCTATTGGAAGTGATGCTCCATGAGTTGTTATTACTTGAAAATCAGCTTCCATTCTTTGTTATTGAGAAACTATACCATCTCGCATTGCCCTCTCTCTCAAACTCCATTTCTTTAATTCAACTTACTTTTGACTTCTTTGAGTCCTTGAACATTCATAATAAATCCCCCGATGTGAAAATACAACACTTCACCGATTTGATTAGATTCTTTCAAGCTGCAAAAGAGAGTCAAACAAGCAATTTTTCCCAAGTACTCCGTAACACAGCTTCATGAGGCAGGAGTAAGGTTTAAGGTGGCTTCAAGCAAATGCGTACTAGATGAGGTGGCTGTAAGCATACGTGATGAGGTGGCTTCAAGCGTACGGGATGAGGATCCAAGCAGAAGTATATTGGACTTAATTTTCGAAAACGGAGTGCTGGAAATCCCACACTTATTATTCGACGATAATACGGAAGCTCATGTTCGAAACATTATGGCATTAGAGCAATGTGATTCTAGAAGGGAGATATACGTTATGCATTTCTATTCAATATTGGATCATCTTATTGATACTGAGAAAGATGTGGAATTACTTATTAATGAAGGAATCTTAGTTAATATCCTTGGCGAAAACAAAGCAGTGACATCTATGATTAACAGTCTCAACAGAGGAATCTTTCACTACAACATGAACTTGAACCCTGAATTCTGTCAACTCTCTAAAAAATTGGATGAACATTATGAGCTAAAATACAACAGATGGATGGCGATGTTAAAACAACAATATTTTAGCAATCCTTGGAGATCAGCTGCCACTGTTGCTGCTATTATTCTTCTGGTGCTCACTTTAATACAAACAGTATTCTCTATCCTCTAAGTAGTACAATAGGTTCAATTCAAAGCCTGTGTAATTTGAATGATTGTTTAATTGCTTAGTGATAAATTTGTATTCCTATTGTTTGCTGGAGAGTTGGCTGAGTTTTGTTTTTATTTGATTTGCTCTTGTGTTTGTGTAGATCATTTATTGAGTGTTTCCTCTGTTCTGATCAGCCTGGCTGTTGGCGATCAGTTTGTGAGTTTCTGCAATGCTTTATGCTGTTCTTCTTTGTTGTATCTCTGAGTTTCTTGAAGCTCTTTATCTTGTCATGTGTCTCATTGTCTTTCAATAAAAATGTGAATATGATTCATAAAAAAAATCCTATGTTATTATTGTCAATGCAATTGATCTTGCCTATCTAAATTACACGATTGTTAAGCAATACAAACTTTTTATTTCAGATAAATGAAAAATGAACACTATGGTGTTGCAAATTAGTTCAAACAAATATATGAGTTTTTAAAATTCTAAATGGATAAAAATGGTTTACAAAGATACTTGATTGAAATCCCTACCATGGGACTAAAAACTTTAACTTGTTATGTTTCATTCAAATTCATCACTGTAATATTTTCAAATTGCGTGAAAGAATTAAACCTTTCCTTGCATTTTTTGCATAAATACTAATAATTATGAAACAGAGAAGAATAGAAAGACAGAGATAGAAGTAATCAATTTACAGAGTGTCTAATTTGTGTATTCTCTAATACTGTCCATCAATCCAGGACTAAAAAAAATAAAAAATAATAAGATAAACCCACATAAACACTATAATCGATATTACCTTATAAAGATTTGATCATTGGCGGTCGATCATAGTCACATAGATACGATTTATAATCTACAATATATGATGAATTGATAGGCTGAAATTTTCTACCAAACTCTGTTGGTGATTCGAACTTTGGAATCTAACTGTTATTTTCTATAATAAGATGGATGTTATAGCTCCTTATGCTACCAATGAGCCTCTTAGTTCCTCGATTTATACAACAATAGCACCAACTCAGTTAAACTACAGAGTGTGTCAGGAGCTTCTGCTATGGTTTGGTCTCCATATAGATGAACATACATCATCTTCATCCTCAATCATGGATAAAAAATAAAAAATAAAAAATGGCATAACTTGCAAAACAAGTCTGGCAGAAGGAGCATATAAATTGTCCAAAGCAATGGTGGGGGCACCAAACACATCCTTCCTCGTACAACATATGTGTTGCATTCCTCACGCTATAGTTTTTTTCTTGGTTTTGCATGTAACTATAGAGCTACAAATTTACATGTGAGTTATAGCAAATAATTAGATGCTTTTCATGAATATGTCCTTAAAGAGAATTCGATCAATGGCTAGTGAATTCAGTTTATTTGTTACACTCATTCAGTGAAAATTAAATAATAATAAATAGAAGAAATGACAAATATATCATTTTCCTAAGATACGTGTTAGATTTAATATAACATTGTCATTTTTATCTCCGTTGATCAATTTGTTATATGATGGACTTCTAAGGTCACAAATATTGAAATTTATAAACGATGTGAAGTGAGTTTTTTTTTTTGCTGAGTGAATACAACCCCGGGATATAAACCCCAATTGAAAGGAATCGATGCAATTAGGCTAGAAAGTTATTGGTAGTTATCTTTATAGACTTAGTATAATACATTTGATGAAATATAATAAAAATCAGTATAATACATTTGATGAGATATAATAAAAATGATCATTTCTATTTTTAAGCGCAAAGAAAAATTATTTACATTTTCTATTTTACACTTTTCTTTTCTTTTCTTTCTTATTTTTTTTTTTACTTTTCATTATTGTTATTATTTTTTCCTTCTTCTTAGTTAAGTTGCTTTGTTAGAAACATATTTTTAGAAAAATAATGAAAAAGAGCTACGCATTGCGCGGGTTATAGTCTAATATGCATGAATTTTATGTGCATTTGGTTGTCTCTTAATTACTGGACATGTGGCTTGCCTTTCTCATTCCACACGTCACATTGTCACCTGTGTTTGGCCAAATATGTAATTTCTTAAAAAAATAAAAAAAAAAAAAAAAAACTTAATTATAAAAAAATTATTTACATTTTCTATTTTACACTTTTTTCTTTTCTTTCTTATTTCTTTTTTTTATTTTTTTTACTTTTCATTATTGTTATTATTTTTTCCTTCTTTTTAGTTAAGTTGCTTTGTTAGAAACATATTTTTAGAAAAATAATGAAAAAGAGCTACGCATTGTGCGGGTTATAATCTAGTATACATGAATTTTATGTGCATTTGTTTATCTCTTAATTACTGGCTATGTGGCTTGCCTTTCTCATTCCACACATCACATTGTCACCTGTGTTTGGCCAAATATGTAACTTTCTTAAAAAAATAAAAAAAAAAAAAAACCCTTAAATTATAAAAAAAAAAAAAAGCTAGGGCAACACACCTCATTCCTATTGCTATTTATGCAAAAGTATTTTGTAAACTCTTTTTCTTTCTAAATAAATGATAACATTACAAAAGGGAAGCTACAAACACCACACTCATCTCATTCAGAGGATAACAGCCAACTAAAAATATTACATATCGGCCAATCAGTGACATGTGGAATGGGAAATGAAAGCCACATGCTCAGTAGATTGGATGAGGATGGGCCTGGGACAAAGACAAAGAAGCCCAAAGCTACAAGGTTATGTCTTATGAGTTACAGAATAAGCAAATCTAGGGGCATAAAGAAAAACCCAATCTGTAAAAGAAGACAAAAGAGGGCGAATGTAAAAACCAAGAATATTAATGGAATTGGCCTTTAACGTTGTTGTGGATTAATTCATTTATGGTTACAGAGAAGAGCAGCAAAACTGAATAGACCAATGCAGGCTTGTAGATAACATTGAGGGACCATGTTTTTGTGGGTGGCCCAGCCCAAGTGAGACACAAGCCCATAATGCTTTAGCCTTGTTTTAGAGGCTTAAGGTAAGCGTTAGTAATTGGCTCACCAAGTCAGTGAGGGAGATTTTTCTTCTCTTTTATTTTCTAGCATATTTTGAAAGGCCTTTTTAGTTTTAATGCTTAATCGGCAGACAAAAGATAGTGCAAAAAATTTGATTGAATGAGTACCACTGATTATAATGTATTGGTCCGACAACTAAAAATAATAACAGTAACTAAAATTTTAAAAAATGATTGCAAAATAATTAAATTCATAATTCATTTATTTTGTGGAGGTATTTGTGAATAGTATTTTTTATATTTGTGTATTATTTAACTTTTTGTAAGAGATGGATTTTAACTTATAATTTTAGGACCCTAGTTAACAAAATTATAAATTAATAAAAAATGTTAGGACCATATTAACCCCATGAAGCTTGACACTGATGACTAATTACTTGATATCAAAATCTAGTTAACTTTTTTTAATAAGATATTTCAAAAGAATAAATGGATATGCTCAATTGGCTTCGAGAATGGTCAGCTTTAAGGTATTTTCATGGTTATGATTGAACAAAAGAAAAAGGAAGTATATGCCTTATAATGTGAACCTTCAATATCTTGCATGAATAATAATAATAATGACAATGACGATGTGAGGAGAGGATCCACTAGAGCTCCACGTTATTTTCCATTTAGAAGAAGCATAGATTCTGATATTACATTTTCATTCTTAATAAGTTGACTTCCACATTCATGAGATAAAAACAAAAGAGAAAGAGGTAAGGATGATCGCGAGAATGCTAAAAGAGAAAAAGACAACTATTTTAAAATAGTTAGAGAATATATATATATATATATAATAATAATTTACAAAGAGAAGACAAAGAATATATATATAAACATTTGTAGTAAGGTGAGTAAAACCCCTCCTCGAGTCACTGCCTTGCCACCCTGTTGGGGCGGGGAAGGGTAGAGTGTGGCATGACAGGTCAAGTGGAGCAAGCCATTTTTGTCATCCCTAGTTTCGAAACTCTCTTATTAGTTGATGAACCAAGGTCTATGTCAGGTTAAGCCCACTTGGGTAACCAAGCCTAGGCCTGCCCCCAAGTTTTAACCAATTTATTTTACATGATCCTCCCCAAAAGATTTGAAAATATATAGTATTATAAATATATAAATTATTGCATGACACAGCTGGATCCGACACACCATACTTTACAAGTTGCCTTATTTAATTGATTTTATTTATCTTACGTTAGGCATGCGTGTTCTCCGGCAAACACAAGTTGCTTTCAAAGTTGCATACACAACACAATAAATCTTAAGTGACCTTCGTGTGTACTTGCTAGCGAAACAATGATAGCAACTGCTTATAAAATGTTCATGTCATAAGAAAGGTTAAAGGGTATCAAAAACCATTTTCGCATTGTTTACGAAAGGATTAGAAATCCATTTCAATCACGTATAAAAAGTTTACAAAAGTGTGGCCACTTTACACCGAAGTTGATAAGTGATCTGCTTATATAATACTATTTACTTTGCCAAACTTTTCTTTCCAACCAAAGGAGTATTATCTCTAAAGTTTGAATTTAATTTCAAATTAAATCATAAGGTTTTAATTATTTTTATGTATACTCTCAACATCGTTACATTCATTGAATCTATGTTAACAAAACGTAACATAAATGATAAAACCATGTAAGGTACATTTGAGATCTATCTAAATACAAAAAATCTCCTCATCTAAAGCACAGTTGTTGAGTTGACACTAAGAAAACTCACAAAACAACTTAATCAAGTAAAAATAAATAAATCATAATAGATAAATACAATTTAATAAATATACCATTATTTCGTTGATTATTTTAGTAATTAAAATACTATTTGGCATTATGGCATACACACGAATGAGAAAAAGTAGGGAACACATCAAGAAAAGAGAAAAAGTAGGGAATAAAAGAGAGGGAAGGAAAATAAAGAAAGAAAGAGAAAAATTAAACGAGAGAAAAAAGAGTATTCGAGTAATAAACTGTTGTAAGTGGGTCCCATTTACTTTAGCAAAAATTAAAAGTAGAAGCTAGAATCAAAATCCAAAATATTTTGGATTTTGACTTCTGCTCTAGAAATGAGAATTTGCAAAATGCATTCTAGGCAGAATGCATTTTGCATTTTCCAAAATTCCAACCAAACACCTCAAATTTTTTGCAGAATGCATTCTATGCATAAAAATCCATGAAATCACTTTTTAGTAAAGGATCCAAACACAGGCTTAATCAAGTAAAAATAAATAAATCATAATAGATAAATACAATTTAATAAATATACCATTATTTCGTTGATTATTTTAGTAATTAAAATACTATTTGGCATTATGGCATACACACGAATGAGTTTCTAATGCTAGAGGGCAGTTTAAGTAGGTTATGTTACTTTTAGTTAACATGTACTCTCATTAAGGGTATAGATTGCAACAATTTTGATACTATAGGACCAAAGGTATGGATTGCTGCAATTTAATCTTTAGGGTTTAATTTGACACCAAGGTCAAATTCTAGAGTTTATTATGTCTATCACACATTAAAATATGAGCAATGCTACAGATAGGGCCGGTCCTAGGAATTATGAGGCTTTGGGGCGGTGCAAAAAAATGAGGCCTTCTATCTAAAAAAAAAAATCATTGAAAAATTACTCTACATATGGTTTCCGCTACAAAACTATCAATTAAATTTTTATATTCAATATTTTTTAACAAATCTTGTTCAATAGATAATATGACTAATCCATTTAATCTTTCTTTTGACATAGTTGATTGCAAGTAAGATTTTTATAATTTTAACTTTGAAAAATTTCTTTCAACAAATACAACTGTAACAAGTATAATTAATAATATTCTTTATGCAATAGATGCATTTAGAATAATTCAATTCCTTGATAAAATTAAGTATATTTGTCGCTCTCCTTTTTTCTTTTGGTAAAATCTCTTGTAAGACTTTTAAATTTGAAAATAAATCAATACAATCAAGATAAAAAAAATTATCAGGTTTTAAAAAACCTTCAAGATTAACATAATACTTTTTCAAATTATCATAATTTAGTGAAGTTAGCTTCTTCACATCAAATAATACCAAAAATATAATTGTTCTCATACATACTTGGATTAGAGAAATAAATTATTATTAAGCTTAATTTAAAGGCTTGTTTTAAATATATAAGCTTTTTTAATTTTTGTATATATAAATATATTGAGGTCTTTCAATAAGGGCCTTAAAATTTTTTGGGATGAGACTTAATTTTGAGGTGAGGCCTAGGGCGGTCGCCCACTTTACCTTTGCCCAGGGCCACCCCTGAGTTTACAGACAAAATATTTTCACAACAATACTGAGTTGACATGTTTTTATTAGATTTCATGTGTACCTACCAGTTACTATACTTTATTATTTACCATTCACAACTTGATATCTCAATATTATTGTGAAAATATTATGTTTGTAGTTTTATTGTAAAAATATTATTGGATATCAAGTGATCATAAGTTCCCCCTAGTATTAAATGAAGATTGAGACGATATTAAAAAGAAAAAGAAAAAAAAAAATCAGATTCTTTATTGAGATGATAAAAAAATTTAATTTAAAAGGAAGAAGAAGAAGATTGGAAACATGGAAATTGAGATGATATTCCCAAGACTTTAGGAAACAATTTGTTGGCAAGGTTAAACATTATGTACAATGAGAACAAAATGTTTAGCGTTTAACAGTCTTGACCAGGACAATTTATCTGACCCATGTCAAATATTCCCATCACAGGTTTGGTACGTACCACTGTTTCATTCACTAATGTTTTTTACAACTACGTCAGAATAAAAAACATGTCACGTTTTATCAAATATAAAAAGACAAGCCTATGGAATAAGGATTTCTTTTAACTGTCATAGGGAATTCCCAACCTGTAGGAGATTGAATTTGAATTTCTAGGTAACCATAATGACTCTTCGCTGATTCTGTGCTAGTTAGTATAAAGTTCAAGAGCCATAGACAGCTAGAAATGAGTCTTGACTAATATTGGGATAAAATAATACTTAAATAAAAATTGAATTCCATAATCAGTGGCAGAGCCTTAAAAATTTTCTAGGTATCAAGCTATATATAACAAAATTCTTAAGTATTAAAAAAAAAAAATGGTAAATTACACTTGATATCCATTCTTTTAGAGAATCTAGACTTACTACACCCTAATTTAAGGAAATAACACTCTGCTCTCAAATTTGCAAAATAATTAACAATCCTAAATTTGCAAACTAGAAGGGAATAATCCATTATTTATTTACAAAGATCCGTAATTAAGGACCGAGCTATTCTTTTGAATCATATAATGCAATACGAGATTTTTTCCTTGAATACAAACAAAAAGGAAATTGGGCCAATCAATAGATATAGACGATAGACCATAATCCATCCTCTCATTGGTTGGTTAGAGAGAACCGGGCCAATCCATATCTATATGTAAAGGCCTCTAATGACCGACCTTTCTTTTCAATCATATAATGCAATACCAGATTTTTTTCAAACAAAGCTTTCTCCTACTTTCTTTTATATTTCTAAAGATAAGATTTCAAAACAAACAAAAAGAAAAAATATCTCATTGACAGGATTCATGAGGAGCCAATTTCCTTTTGAATTTATTCCTGCCACATTGGACAGAGCATATATGATTCCGAAACGGATTGAGTTAGGGCCCAAAATGAGCCACCTAGTGATGTTCACACCTTGGAAAGAAGATAAAACCAGATCTCTCTTGCCTCAAGATTGAGGTAGGACAGTGACCGAAAATCTCTCAACTATATTTTACTCTTCTCCTCTCTTTTTCTTTGTTGGTTGATCTAGAGTCTTCTTCACGGATTGCAGAAGAAAAAAGAGAAATAGTAAAGTGAAAAGTGGGTTGAAGAAGCAAAAAGAGTAAAGTGAAAAAGTAGAAAATATGTGGATGTGGTTGAGAGTTGAAACAGTACCGGTTTCTGGTTAATGATGGTTGTCATTGTACAATATCGATTTTTGTAACAAATGTTTAAAAATTACTGTTCATTAAGTCACTATTCCAACTTAAAAATGAATTACTCAATTAAAAAATTAACACCATTAGTCAAATTTGGTAAAAAAGGAGCGGAGTGTCTATTATTTTCAAAAAAGTGGAGCGGAGGGTTAATTTTCGAAACTAGGGTATGCCGAGTCTAGTTTCGCTAAAACAATGGAGTGTCAGTGTAATTTACCCTATACTTTAAAAGTATCAATAATTCAAATGGTGATTCTAATACAAGGAAAGTGACTAATTTGAAATTAAGCAATTTAGTTGTAGAATCTAATAATTTCTTGATTGGGAGGTACTAAACTTGACACAACACAATTATTTGTTTTCGTTTGAATCTTACAAGACCTCTACATCACATGTCTACAACTTCTCCATTTTAATTGCAGTTACATCTCACACATCTCAATACCACATAATGGACACTCAGGAAAAAATCTAACTATATTAATTGCAGTTACATCTCACACATCTCAATACCACCAACTAGCTAATTATCTTGCCCCATACATTGATGAACTTGAAAGACAAAAGACATAAGCATTCTAGGCTTTCGCCAAATATCAAATAATATTTTCACACTTCCCCGTGAACTGGAATATTCTTTTATTTGTTTTAAATTTATTTTTATTAAAAAATAGGTTTAATTATTATTTTGGTTCTCAACCTATGGTGTTTGTGTCAAATTGATCATCAATGTTTTAAATGTGTTAAATTAGTCTTCAACCTTTCATCCTTATGTCATTTCGGTCTTTGCTATTAAGTTATAGATGGAAGATGCCGATGTGACTAATAACAATTTTATTAAAAAGAAATAATAAATGGTGATGTGACATACCAAATGCAAAAAACAAAAAGTCTTTCTTGACACTCTCCAATTAAATCAAGCCACATCATCAATTTTCACATAACAAAATACTCTCGCCCACATACAAAGCCTCCTCTTAAAATTCATATTCACAATAATAATAAAAAGGTCATGTCATTTGCATAGTACGTTATAAAAACCATATCGAACCGACGGTTGAACTATACAACATTTCGTTTCAGTATGAAAGAAATACCGAATTTGCAAAAAACAACCGATGAAACTGTGAAAAACTGACGGTTTTTTAGAATAATACCAAACCAAATGATTTTATTGGATCTGTCTAGTTTTTTGATGTTAAGTTATTTTGATCAAATAACCATACTTAATACTTTCCTTATTTTTGTACTTTAATTACATGTTTTTAAGTATTTTGTTTTTAAACTTGTTAGGATAGAGTTTGACCTTTATAATGATACTTTCTAAGGCACATGAAACCAAACTAAAGAACCACTCAAAATTAAGATGCTAAGGAAAGAATTAATATGTCTCGTGAACTTTTACTTTTTATAGATACCAAATCGCAATATACACGTTTATATTTTATTTTAATTTTGAAATTTTCTACTGACACTTATTTTTAACTGTTGAACAATGTAATTTTACATTGTTGTCTGTGGCTTCTCATGATCAGAAATTATATGGATCAAGATCATAAGGTTTTCTCAATACTGAAAGTTTGGATTCATATTCAAGGAGTGATTTTAAAACTTTAAATCCACAAGGCCTACGTTACTACGACTTGTTTTGTGGACTAAAGGTCTAAGGACTGGCATGCATTTTATTTGGGCTTCAGTCCATAAAATATGATATGACAAAGAAAATAAAGGGTACTCTTTCTCATTCCCTATTTTACTTGGGCCAAAGCTAACATTTCTCTACATTTTGTTCAAGGAATAAATTTTATTTGGAGATACAAAACTAGTACAAGGATGCAGAAGCACAACAACTTTATTTTACATAGGCAAGATCAATTACATTTACAATAACAACGGGAATAAATATTTGTGTATTTTACACCGGCAGACCAATTACATTGACAATAAGATTAACAAAAGAATAAAAATGTATGGTCGAGCAATTGAACAGCCATCCACAAATTACATAGGCTTTGAACCTATACTACTTGGATGATAGTACATACTGTTTGTACTAAAGTGAGCAGCAGAAGAATAATAGCAGCGATGGTAGCAGCGGTTCTCCAAGGATTGCTAAAATACTGACGCCTTAATGTTGCCTTCCACCTGTGCCAAAGATTGTTATAGAAACTATTCAAATCTTTATAGAGATCATGGTAATCAGATCTCATATTTTCCAAAAAGTTTCCTTTGTTTAGATTGTTAATCATAGATTTTGCTGCATCGTTGTCGCCTAAGTAATTAACCATGACTTTGTTTTCACAAAGTAAATCCACATCTTCTTCAGTATTGATAAGTGAATCCAGGAAGAAAATGTAATCTGTAATGTATCCATTTTCTAGATAGTGAGTTTGCTCTAATGCCATAATGTTTCGATAAACGATTTCAGTGTAATCGTCTAATATTCTGCATGGGATTTTCAAAACTCCTTTTTCAAATTTTATGTCAAGAAAGGATTTGCTTGAACCAACCTCAACTTTACTCCCTCAAACTTTACTCCTGCCTCATGGAGATGGGTTGCAGAGTACAAAAGTTCAATTAATGGAGAGTCTCTTTTTGGTAGCTTCTTGAGTGGAGGTAGCATAAAGGTTCTAAGAAGATCGGTGAAGTGTTTTATTTCCATATTGGGATAGTCTTCTATTGTCTTAATTTGGTTGTCTCTAAAGTATTTAGAAAGTTAGGTCAATTAAAGCTTGGTGGTTTGTGAGAGAAGGAATTGCATTGGAGAGAAATGGAAATGCAAGGTGGTATATTTTCTCAATAACAAAGAATGGAAGCTGATTTTCAAGTAATAGCAAGTCAAGCATTATAGTATGAGCCATTGGTTTCAGCATCATAGGATCGTCACTTGTCGAACTTTCTGAAATACTTTTCGAAATACTTTTTGAAGTACTTCTGATACTTCTGAAAAGCTCAAGAATGAAGCACGCATCCACCAATATCATTTTCACAAACTCATCACTTTTAAGCTCAATAGTCTCTACATAACAGCCGCGAATGTTTTCTTCCAACTCCCTTATTGTGCTTACAACATCCTCCAAGTTTATCCGACTTCGTTGTATGAAACTCTTGAAGTATCTCTCTTTGTGCTCTTTCATGGATTTCAATCTTGTATTCTCACGGTGAAAAGGGCCAATTGAAATAACCTGAGGAGTGTAGGCTTCTTCATTCCATTTTCGAATGTCATATGGAACCTTCTGGATACGATACTGAGGTGATGCTTGAATCTCCGGCCTTTTGAACATTTCTCTTATTTCAATTATCAATTGTTCATTTTTATTTTCATTTCCACCTGAAGTGTTTGCTTCCTTTTGAGTATTTTGATCTTCATTATTTATTGAAGCACCTGCTAGTTGAATTTCCCGATTAGCTGATTCTTCCATCTCTCAAGTTGTCTTCCTTAAATTTCCTTATGACAAACACAAGAGCCAGTAGCATTAGAACTTAGAAGTGCCAGGTGATACTTGTAAGAAAAAAAGGTGGATAAACTAGGAGCATGACTACCAGTAATATACGACAAGATATAATCATCCTCCATCATCATCCTATAAATCGGATTGTAAATGACTAGTCATTTTGAATGAGAAATTCCAAATTTGGTTTTGAAAAAAAAAAATTATTATTAATATGACAAACAATTTAAGTACTTAAAATTATTTAATAAAGTATGTAAATTGCTCATCTTGAATTTCTGTATTTTAATTAGGAAAAAAAAAAAAAAAAAAGTAGTTTGTTGAACCATTTATATATTTAATTTTTACTTATTAGTGTAATTTTTTTATGTTTATCTTATTTCTATGAATTTTTTTTGGTAAAGGTATTACTATGAACTTTTCTAATGCTTATTATACCAAAATTTTACCCCCAAAAAAAATACAGTAAGAAAAAAAAACTAATAAATTAAAATACGGTTAAAGAACGCAATGACTAATATTAATTGAAAATCTCAGCAACTATTATCAAGTTTGTGAGAGGTAAGACATGCTTTTGTCCATTCAATATATATCTATAGAAAATTCTAATAGGTCACATAATAAATTAACTTGATCTTATTATTTTGTAACAAACACATATATTTATATTTTAAATATCAGGTTGTATTTGTTTTTCAAACATCATGTATATTATTTCAATTCTAGTTTATCTTACATTTGTTCAAATAATCATATACCTTTATTTAAAGGCTGCAACATTAATAAGAAATATTATCTAAGCTTTCACAAAAAATATCAGATGGTTTCAGTAAGATAATAATGATAAAATAAATAGATAAATAGACAAAGCAACTTGAGTAGGAAATGTTATGAAAGCCTACCTCAGCTAAGCAGCTGAAAGAATGAAACTATAATTATCAAGTATATCAACAACTGATCATGCGATGTATGGTTCTCGCAGCGATCAAAAGCCCAAAAGGATATGTATATATACAAGACAACTGCAACTCTAGTATTTGAGTTATATTGCTTGGTCTTCAAATTATTGTTAATGAGTATCAAATACTATTCCATTTCTCTCATTAAGTAGATTTGGGGTGTGAGACTGGGAATTAAGGATCTTCCATTAATGAAAATATATATATAATAACATCATATACATTTTTTATTTTTTTTGTTTAATTAATTTAAACGTGTATAACATGTTCGCATTGATTGCGACTTGGTATGTATAAAAAGTAAAAGTTTGGGAGACATATTCTTTCCTTTGTAACATAATTTGAGTGGTTCTTCAGTTTGGTTTGAGATTCCTTGGAAAGTATCATTATAATGTCAAATTCTATCAAAATAGTGGCAAGCCTCATGAGTCATGATAAATGAAAGGTATTTTTGACCTGGAAATTGCAACTATCTAAATAGTTCCGGTGTTAAAAGAAGCCCTTAACCTTGTCGACATAACAATAAAAAGAAAACAAACACTTATGCATAAACTGATAATGAATTCTTTAGTACGTGTGAGCTTTCCAAATGAGAGAAGACCATTTCTAGGCTGAGAATGGTAGACTGGTCGTACTACCCCAAAGCGTATTTAGGGTCTTGAGTGTTAATGTAAACCACTTGAAGTTCTTATATTTTTATTTTATTTATTTTTGCATGATTTGCAACTCCATCTACTTTTAATTGAAATATTTGTTAGGAAGGAAGTGAACAAGCAAATCTTGGTGGGGCTGGCAGTGGATGCTCCAGAGTCTAACCTCGCACAAGTCTTTGAACTTTGAACTTTGAAAAGGAGAGGGAGAGAGAAAGAGAGAGAAGTTCTTTTCTTTATAACCAATCCATCTATTTTTATTTATTTACCAGTCAAGAGCAAGCTTCACACAGGAAAGATCGAAATGGCATACCTCTTACGTAATGGATCCCGAACTGGACCACCTTATAGGTGAAGTTAATTAATACACAAAGACAGGAGCAAAATATGACGTAAGGAGAAGAGCCTAGAGGTGACGTAATAATATGAGATATAATCAAGGTTTTAAAAACCGGACCGGAGAGAGAACCGGAAAAGGGAGTGGTTACCGTATCAGTGGTCCGACCGGGGTCGGACCGGTGGTCGAACCGGTGACGTCATAAATAATTAATTAATAATTTTAAAATTATATAAATAATTAAATAATAATACATATATTATATAATAAGTTTATAAGTTATAATATTTAACTAAGTAATATTTAGTTGAAAAATATATAATTTTTAAAAAAATATCATAATAGTCTCCATAGTAAATGAGAATAAAAATAGATATAAATTTTTTTTTTTTTGAGAATATAAAAATAGATATTAATAAACAACAACAATAATAAAAATAAAACCATAAAACCATGCTAAAAATGAGGGAATAGGATCCTCTCCATTTGAAATAAAATGGAGAGTCTCCATTTCATGGTCCAGATTAAATATCACAAATCTAACAGTGTACAGACTACCACGTCATTTAAAATTTTAAATGACAAGGCAGTCTGTATATCGTTAGATTTGTGAAATAAAATCTGGACCATGAAATGGACAAATGGAGAAATTTCCAAATGGAGAGGATCCTTATCCAAAAATGAGTGGTAGGAAACTAACCAAAAAAAGGTTCTATTAAAATACAAATGGTAGGCAGCTGGCAAGCACTTGCCAAAAGTTTTATTAAAAACCAAACCAAAAATACTCAAGTCTCATCTCAGTTCTCACGCAGAAGCCAGAAAATTAAAAATCCAAAACTCATCTCTGTCATGCTTCAAGCTCAACTCATCTGTTAGTATTTCTATTTCCTTCTCTCATTTTCTTTTTTCTTTTTTCTTTTTTTCTTTTTTCCTTTTCTTTTCACTTCATTCTTTCTCACCTTTCTTTTCTCTCTCCTTCTTTCTCACCTGATTTCCTCTCTCTTTTCTCTTCCTTCTTTCTCACATGGATTGAGCTTATTTCTGGCGGTGTGGAATGGGTGAGGCTCGGTGAGATCGCAGGCGTGAGCCGCGATCTCGACCTCGATCGTGAGCGTGAGCGGCGCCGCAGTGGTGAGATGGCGAGAAAGAGGCTAAGGCGACAGTGAGATCGCGAGCGTGAGAGAGTGAGACAGAGAGGGGCAAAGCTTGAGAGGCTGAGAATGAATGAGAGAGAGAGAGGGGTTACTGATTTCTTGATTATGAAAAAAAAAAGAAAAAGGTGTAGTTTAAGTTAAAAAACGGAGCAGTTTTAAAAATCAGTGAACCGGAGCATAACCGGTTCAACCGTTCCGGTTCGCGGTTATCCCGATTGAACCGTCGGTTTCCGGTTTTTGAGCATTTTTTCTAAATTTCCGGTTTTCGAAGAGAACCGGACCGGATAAGACATCAGTCCCCGGTTGAACCGGTTGAACCGGCCGGTCCGGTCCGGTTTTTAAAACCATGGATATAATTGCAGTGGTCTTGTATATATATATCTTTATGGGCTTCATTTGATCGGTGCCAGAACCACATATCGTATGAGTTGTTGAAATAGTTTGCACTTAATTACAAGTTACAGGGTCATTCTTTCAGCTACTACATAAGTGTAACTAAGGTAGGCTTTCGTAACATTTCCTATTCAAGTTATACTTTATCGTTTTATATATTTTCTGGTTATTAGCTTCAAATAAAGTTACAAATACAATAATTTCACAGCAATATTAGGTGTCAAGCTGTAAATAGTATATAATAAAGTGATATAAGTGATAAGTTCATATTAGAACTAATGAAATCTACCAACTCATTATTGTTGTGAAAGTGTTGTGTTTTGTAACATTGCTATATTAACTTTACGGAAATCATCTTCTGTCTACATAGTGAGACAGTTAGGCAATTTTAAATGTGATCAAATTGTCCATACTAAATACTAAATAATAAGTTTCTAAACGATTTCGTTTTTTTTTTTTTTTTCGTTCATTCAGTAACAAGCATGCAATGATTATGGAGCCATTACGAATTATACAATTACGAAGTTGACTCTATTGCTTTAACTGGCAAGATTTCATGCAATCCTTTTGATCTTGGCCACCTAATCAAAAGTGAATTTTGATCTTGACCGTTCAACGAAAAAGCAACTTCTTTAACTTTTAAAATATTTTTTAATATATTTGAATAGACGACTAAGATGAAAAGTAGCTTTATAAGTTTTGATCTCAACCATTAAGAAATATTGCTAAGCAATACTTTCCAAGCAATTGCTTGGGATCTCAATCCTGCTTTAACGGCAACAATAGTCTAAATTTTTTAAGCTTCGCTCTATCACGGGAATTACAATAAGTCTTATAAATTTAATGATACAATAAATTTCATAATATTTTACATAATTATTGAGGTGATAGATTCTAATTGGTGTACAACAATAGTGGTTATAAAAAATACAATGAACAGGAACTTCAAGAAGGAGATTTTGGAAGTATTGAGAGAGAGAGAGACTAACAAGTTTAATGGTTAATACATCTCTATATTCATTGTGTTAATCTTTACATTAGGAACAGATTACATATATATAGGAAAATGAAAGCAGAGCAACAGAAGGATCGAATTCTGTTTTCTGCAACTGACTAATAACAGAAACTAATAACAGAATTGATTAGTTTATAAGAAACACCAATCAACCATGTACACGTGTATTAATAAGCTAACAAACTTGTTTAATAAAACGCTGCGTTTCATTTGCTCAATGTGAGGAGGCTTTTAATGAAACGGTGCACTCCATGCTTCTTCAATAGGCTTTTAATGAAACGGTGTGTTTCATGCTTCTTATTCAAAACCAGAAGCAGAAATGCAGAAGCAGAGATGCAGATGAGCTGATGCAGATGAGCTTCGAGCTTCTTCTTCTTTAATATGCCCCCTCAAGTTGGAGAGTGGATGTTAAGAACTCCCAACTTGGAAAGAAGATGAGAAAAGGGAACAAAGCCAAGAGGCTTGGTGAAAATGTCAGCTAGCTGATGAGTAGAACAGATGTGGAGTGTTTTCAGAATACCTGCCTGAATTTTATCACGAATAAAATGACAATCAACTTCAATATGTTTGGTCCTCTCATGAAAAACAGGGTTGGCTGCAATATGAAGTGCTGCTTGATTATCACAGAAAAGAAGAGCAGCCATGGAATGATCAATCTGAAAATCTCGAAGCAAAGAGAGCAACCAAGTGACTTCACAAGTGGTAATGGCCATAGCTCTATATTCAGCCTCTGCAGAAGACCTAGAGACAATAGATTGCTTCTTGGAACGCCAAGAGATGAGAGAATCCCCCAAAAAAATACAGAAACCTGTGACTGACCTACGGGTATCAGAGCAACCTGCCCAGTCAGAGTCACAAAAGGCTTTAAGCTGTAATGAATTGGTAGTAGGGAAAAATAAGCCTTGCCCTGGGGAACCTTTAAGATACTGAAGAACACGATGAGCAGCATGTAAATGAGGGACACGAGGTTGGTCCATAAACTGACTCAGTCTACTAACTGAGTATGAAATGTCAGGTCCTAGTGAGAGTGAGGTATAAAAGCTTCCCAACCAATCTTCTGTAAACAGTGGGATCACTAAGTAGAGAACCATCATCTCTGGAAAGCTTAATGTGTTGTTCCATAGGAAATTTGACAGGTTTGGAAGCCAAGAAACCTGCATCTTCAAGAATGTCCAGTGTATACTTCCTTTGACAGAGAGATATGCCTTGATGGGATCTTGCAAGTTCTAACCCAAGGAAGTATTTGGCATTACCAAGGTCTTTAAGCTTGAACTTAGCATCAAGAAAGGCAGTAAGCTTTGTGACAGCAGCTGGAGCATTACTTGCAATAAGAATATCATCAACATAGACTAAAAGAGCAATGAAGGTAGAGCCTGCAGTCTTGGTAAACAAAGAATAATCACACTTAGATTGAGTAAAGCCATGGTGAAGGAGAGTAGATGAAAACTTTGAGAACCATTGTCTCGAGGCTTGTTTCAATCCATACAAAGACTTGGTTAACTTGCAAACCTGGTGAGGAAGCTTGCTGTCCCCTTTGTAACCAAGAGGCAAAGACATGTAGACCTCTTCATCTAACTCTCCATGCAAGAAAGCATTGTTTACATCAAGTTGGGTGAGAGACCAACCTTTGGCTGCAGCAATGGCAACAAAACTTCTGACAGTAACCAACTTGGCCACAGGAGAAAATGTCTCAAAATAATCGAGTCCCTCTTGTTGGTTATATCCCTTGGCTACCAATCGAGCCTTATATCTCTCAATAGAACCATCTGATTTAAACTTGAGCTTGTAAACCCATTTACAACCAATTGGGTGTTTGCCAGGAGGTAAAGAAGTTAAGACCCAAGTGTGATTAGCTTCTAAGGGCAGTAAGTTCCTTGGACATAGCTTCACACCATTGAGGGGAGTGAATAGCCTCATGGTAAAAATGTGGTTCAGTATGGGTGGATAATGCCAAAGTGAAGGCTTTGTGAGAATCAGAAAGTGTGAGTATGAGAGATTATGTTGAATGGGATGAGTGACAACAACATATGTTGAATGGGATGAGTGACAGCAACAGAAAATGGGAATGAAGGTTCTGCAGAAATGGCCAAGTGACAATGATAATCCTGAAGATAAGAGGGAGTCTTGAC
This sequence comes from Fagus sylvatica, assembly GCA_907173295.1. Taxonomy (NCBI): domain Eukaryota; kingdom Viridiplantae; phylum Streptophyta; class Magnoliopsida; order Fagales; family Fagaceae; genus Fagus; species Fagus sylvatica. The sequence continues at coordinate 2,346,840 of OU015763.1, read as the reverse complement.
AGGTCTGGAAGATTTTCTGAGTGAAGCAGAAGGAATGGAGCTTGAAGTGTCCATAACTGACTCAGATAAAGTGTTTAAGGGCTGAGAAGGGTCTGTGGGATATGCAGAGGCAGTGAGAGCTGGATCCACAAATGGAGCAGAAACCAGTGAAGACTCAGGACCATGCAGAAGTGGAGACTCAGGACTATGGACTATGTTGAAGTGGAGACTCATGACTATGTTGAAGTGGAGACTGAAGGAGGATGAAGGAGCTGGGAGATTGAAGATGAAGGAGCTTGAGTAGGCAATGGGGAAGACTAGAAGAGTGGAATTTATGGGATGAAGTAGAGGATGTGTCAAGTATGAAGCAGAATCTGCAAGAAGTAGAAGATCTGAGGAAGTGGTCTGAAGTATGAAGATTGAATAAGGAATGTTGAAGTAGAATAGAAGAAATGGAAGAAAGGGATGTTGGACTCATGAAAAAGGAACAATGGACATCCCTGAAAGAAACATCCCTGGAAACCAAAAATTCTTGGTGGACAAATCAAAAAGTTTATAACCTTTGACTCCAAATGGGTATAACCAAGAAAACACACATGGAATAGCTCGAGTGTCAAACTTTGTTTTTATGAGGGGAAAAGATTGGAAGCATAAGCAAGGCATCCAAACACTTTTAAATGAGAGAATAACTAGGGGCTGTATGCATCAAAATCTCAAAAGGAGTTTTATTTTGGAGGAGAGGAGAGGGTAACCGATGATTGATGAGATAGGCTGCATGAAGGATTAAGTCACCCCAAAAAGTCAGTGGCACATTGGATTGAAACTTAAGAGCTCTTGCAACATTAAGTGGAGATGCTGATGTTTTCTCTCTTACAACAGAATTTTGTTGTGGAGTTTTGACACAAGAAGTTTGAGAATTTGTCTGATGACACCTTTAGAACTGAAGAAATCTGACATCAGAAACTCTAGACCATTGTCACTTCTTAAGGCTTTAATTTTTGTGTTGAACTGAGTTTCAATCATAGTAAAGAAAGAAAGAAGCAGTGGTCTAGTATCAGCTTTAGAAGACATCAAATAAATCCAAGTGCTACGAGAGCAATCATCAACAATGGTTAAAAAATATTTGAAACCATCATGTGTAGACAGAAAATAGGGACCCCAGATATCACAATGAATCAAATCAAAAACATGGGAAGTTTTATGACCATCATTGGGAAAGGGAAGCCTTTTGTGTTTAGCTAATGGACAAACATCACAAAAATTGAAATCTTTATTGATGGAATGAATATCTGGTACAAGCTTATGCAGAAGTTGCATTCTATCATGGGATGGATGTCCTAATCGACAGTGCCATAGTTTTGTACCAGCAAGGTTGCTAACAGATGCAACACTGTTATTAACAGAATGAGAAGAAAAATGACTTGACTGAATAAAGGCTTGACTGCAAAGTAGACTGCAAAGTAGGTGACTCCAGAAGGTAGAGACCATTATGAAGCTTACCCAGTCCAATCATCCTCCAAGGGGTGAATGCCTGAATAAAGCAGTAATGAGACAGAAAAATAAGACAGCAAGCAGATGACTGAACCAACTTGCTAACAGAAATGAGATTAAAATGAAATGATGGAACACACAAAACATCTGTCAAAATAAGTGAGGATGATAACTTGACAGTCCCTATATGTGTGACAGGTACAAGAGTACCATTTGGCAATTCAACAGTGGCTTGAATGATGGAAGTGATACTGGTAAGGCAAGAAAGAGAATGGACCATATGGTCAGTTGCTCCAGTATCAAGAATCCATGAATTGTGCTTAATGGTGGAATGTGAGGTACTATGGGATGAAAAAACTGAATGAGATGGATTTTCTGTAAATGCAGGTTTAGAACAAAAAAATGCAGAACAAGGCATACCTGTCATAGAAAATTGGGATGAGGATGCTGTATTGGCAGTAGGTTGATGGGGAGAAGTGATGGTATTTGGCATATTTGGCTTTCTTGCTACTGATAAAAGCAAGGAACTGCTCACATTGAGCCTGCATCTGAGAAAGTTGTAAAGGAGAAACTGTATCTGAGGCAGCAGGAGCATTGGATCCAAAGCTTGACAAAGAAGTCTGATTAGCTACTGCAGGGGCTTTGCCTCGAGTTCTGTAACCTGGAGGATAGCCATGAAGTTTATAGCATTTGTCCATTGTGTGACCAAGTAAACCACAATGGGTGCACATTGGTCTTTCCTTCTTCTGACCACTAGATTGTTTGTAAGCACCATATCTTGGACCTTCAGACTTAACTGACAGGGCAGTAGACTCCACAAAGGGATTACTCAACGAACCATTAAGAGAACCAATGGATCTTTGCCTGTCTTCTTGCCTAATCAGAGAGAAAACTTTATTGATAGAGGGCATTGGATCCATAAGTAGTATCTGACCCCTAACAGCACCAAAGGATTCATTTAACCCCATCAGAAATTGCATAATACATCTTTGTTCATACTTCTCCAAAGTTTTACTCATAGCACCACAACAGCAACAAGGAGTGCAACAACAAACAGGATTTTGGTGAGTAATTCAACAACTCTTCCCATAAACCTTGAAGATGAGTGTAATAATCACTGACAGAATTCTGATTCTGAGTGAGAGACCCTATTTCCTTTTCGAGTTGGAAAATCTGAGGGCCATTGCTTTGGGAAAATTTTTCTTGCAACTCCTTCCAGATCACATATGCAGTAGGTTTATACAAAACACTAGAGTGAATTTTCTTAGAGACGCAGTTTAGGATCCAAGTTATAACTACAAGTTATAACTTACAGTGTTACAAGAGTCCAATATGCAATATGCATATAGAGGGAGACCTAAATCCATCTTCAGGTTCTCTAATGCTACCCATCAATAAAACCTAGCCTTATTCTTAATTGTCAAGGCCATGTTGCATAGACGCCATGTAAACCATAGGACCTAAACCAGGAATGAAATTATCACCTGTTAGAGGCTCAGTGACCAGAATCAAGCTTGAATTATCACCAGGATGAAGGTAATAGGGACTTGAGGGTACAGGATCGTCCATAGCAGAACCAGTAGAAGCGGAAGACTTTGATTGTGTGTGAGAAATTTCAGAGGCCATTGAAGCTTGGAGTTAAAACTCGAAGTAGCTTAGTAAGGCTCTGATACCATAACAAAAATGTACAATGAACAGGAACTTCAAGAAGGAGATTCTGGAAGTATTGAGAGAGAGAGAGACTAACAAGTTTAATGGTTAATACATCTCTATATTCATTGTGTTAATCTTTACATTAGGAACAGATTACATATATATAGGAAAATGAAAGCAGAGCAACAGAAGGATCGAATTCTGTTTTCTGCAACTAACTAATAACAGAAGCTAATAACAGAATTGATTAGTTTATAAGAAACACCAATCAACCATGTACACGTGTATTAATAAGCTAACAAACTTGTTTAATAAAACGCTGCGTTTCATTTGCTCAATGTGAGGAGGCTTTTAATGAAACGGTGCACTCCATGCTTCTTCAATAAGCTTTTAATGAAACGGTGTGTTTCATGCTTCTTATTCAAAAACCAGAAGCAGAAATGCAGAAGCAGAGATGCAGATGAGCTTCGAGCTTCTTCTTCTTTAATAATGGTGGTCCCAATAAATAACACTAATCATAATTTGTCACTTTAACCAATTAAAGTTGTACAAAAAAATTATGAAATTTATAGTGTTTATAATATTGTTGTGGAATTATACGTGAATCACTAAAAAATGTATATTAAGTAACATCTACTAGATTTACTGGGCATCTGGAATTAAAAGAAAAGTTTTTTATTTTTAAATTTTTTACTTTTGTCATTTTCAGCAACCCCCCGGCCCATTCAAAAATTTTCTGTTGACTCCACCACTGATGAGTGATGACACTAATCATTGAAACTAAAAACAGCATACCAATTACGAAAAGTCCTGGACATTATGAGACTTTTCATTATAAATTCTATGAAATTCTTTGTGTGTGATACCTGGACCGTATATATATGGGTCTTACACGGTGTACTTATCCCATGATGTAGCTCGTTATAATTATGTATAGTTAAATTATTAAGACTGCTCTAAGTGAACTTAATTAACATAATTCCAATATGCTGACGTGTCGGATAGGGCTGATGTAACATATGTTGACGTGGCCTAAGGCTAATATATTTTATTTTATATTAGTTTATGTAATATAATTTTATTAAAATGTCAATTACATAGTTATATTACACTTAACAATTTGCATTCACGTATCTTCTTTTTCTCTTCCCAATAATATAAATGTAATCGAAACTAATTTCCTTAATATTAATGACATCATATTCTATAGAATGAGCATTACACACGTAACATGGAAAGCTTCTTGTAATTTATTCTGAAATTGTAGTGTGTCCACACATCAAATGAGTCCTCAGCTTTAATGGGGCTTTTGTGTTTGTTATCAGGAAATTTAAGGAAGATAGATGGAGAAATTAGCGAGTAAGGAAACAAGAACTTCAGGTGGAAATGAAAATAAAAATGAACAGCTTGTAAATCACATCATTACAATGTTTGAAAACTTGGAGCCTCCAGTATCAACTGAGTGTTGTATATACAAGGTTCCATATTACCTTCGCAAAATGAATGAAGGCGCCTACACTCCTCAGGTTATTTCAATTGGTCCCATTCACCACAACAAAGAAAGATTTCAAGCCATGGAAAAGCATAAAGTCAGATATTTCAACAACTTCAAACAACAATATGAGATAAACTTGGAGGATTTAGTAAGCACTATAAGGGAGATGGAAGATAGGATTCGACGTTGCTATGTAGAGACTGTTCAGCTGGAAAGTGATGATTTTGTGCAAATGATCATATTAGATGCGAGCTTCATTCTTGAACTTTTCTTGAATTACAGGTCGAGAGAAAGGACAAGAGACGATCCTATGAGAGTGGAAGCATGGCTATTGAATATGGTGTGGCGAGAGTTGTTATTACTTGAAAATCAACTTCCATTCTTTGTTATCGAGAAACTATACCATCTTGCATTGCCTTATCTCTCAAACGCCATTTCTTTAATTCAACTCACTTTTGACTTCTTTAAGTCCTTCAACATTCATAGTAAATCCCCCGATGATCTGGAAATACAACACTTCACCGATTTGCTTAGATTCCTTCAACTACCTCCACATCTGCCATATAGAGTCCCTGCAGTAAGTTTTCCTAAGTACTCTGTAACACAGCTACATGAGGCAGGAATAAAGTTTAAGGTGGTTCCAAGCAAATGCTTACTGGACTTAAAGTTCAAAAAAGGTGTGTTGGGAATCCCACTCTTAGAATTCCAGGATGATACGGAAACTCTAGTTCGAAACATTATTGAATTAGAGCAATGTGATGATAGAAGAGCCGCATACATTACGGATTTCTATTTAATTTTGGACCGTCTTATCAAAACTACCGAAGATGTGGATTTACTTGGTGATAAAGAAATCCTAATTAATTGGCTAGGCGACAACAATGTAGTGACATCGATGATTAGCAATCTTAACAGAGGAATCATTTCGAGAGACTTGAACTCTGATTTTTATCGACTCGGTATAGATTTGAATGACTATTATGAGGATCCTTGGCACAGATGGAAGGCGATATTAAGACGACAATATTCAATCATGGCTATTCTTGCTCTGGTTCTCACTTTAATTCAAACAGTATTGTCTATCCTCCAAGTAGTATTATAGTTTCAATTTTCTCAACAACAAAAAAAATAGTATAGTTTCAAAGTCTCTGTATTTTGGATGGTTATTTAATTGCTAAGTGATAAATTTGTATTCCTATGTTATTATTGTCAATGCAATTGATCTTTCCTTTGTAAAATACATGTTGTTGTGTTTTCGCATTCATGTAGACTAATTATGTATCTTCAATTAATAAAATATATTGATTAACCCTGGAGGTTTCAAAGGCAAGCATCAGTTGATCAATAAAGTACATGTTGAACAATACATGAATCCAATATACTGCTTGGTATTATGCGTGTAGCATTAATCAGTATAAAGTTCAAGAGCCATAGGCAGCTAGAAATGAGTCTTGACAAATATTGGGATAAAAAACACTTAAATAAATATTTAACTCCATAATAAGTGGTAGAGCCTAAAATTTTTTCTAGGGGATCAAGCTATATATAACAAAATTCTTAAGAATAAAATAAATATAAATATGACTCAAAAAATGCTGTATTTTATAAATTAAGTTTGACTCAACAAAGTTGTGATTTCATAATAGCTCATTTGATTACGTCTTCCCTAGAAAAAAATATTAAGTATACATCAACTTCAAGACAAAAGACTTGAAAGTCAATACTCAATATAGTTCAGGATCTTACAAAGAATTGATGGATCTGAGTGACAATATATAATATTGACTAAACGCTTAGTCTTATGCATTAAAAATAAATAAATAAATAAATTGACACATTTTTGTATAAATCTTTCATTATATTGTTTACTTGAGTAAACATTAAAATAATGCTATGTTTGGATAGGGGGATGAGGGGAGAGTAGAGGGAAGGGGATAGGGATGTTTAATGAAACCTTGTTTGTGAGTTTTTTTAGGTGGGAGGAGGAAGGATTTAAGAGGATTAGAAGGAGTAAGATACCCCTTCAAATCCCTCATTTTTAATTCTCCCAAATCGGGAAAATTTAGAGGGGGAGTAGAGGAGAGTAATTCCACTTATATTTAAAAAATTAAATTGTCAATTATGCATTTATATTGTCATTTTATATCTATTTCGTCAAAATTCGTAAATGTATGTCATAATTGTCAATATATATGATCACTCTCCTTTCCTCTCATTCCTTAATTTTAAAACATTCAAACAAAAAGGAGTATCTATTCCCTGTTAAAGATCAATCACCGCCTCTCTCTCTTTCTAGAATCTTCTAGAGCTTTCTAGAAATTTCTCTCTCTATCTAGAAAGTTCTAGAAACTTCTTTAAGTCTTTCTAGAAGCTTCTCTCTAGAGCTTTCTAGAGTTTTCTCCTTCTCTCTAGAAATTTCTAGAACCTTCTCTATCTCTCTAGAAGTCTCTACAAGATACAATTATCTAGAGACTTCCACACACAAGAATGTGCTAGAAGCTTGGTGAAGAGTTGATTTTGCCATTATGCAAGAATGTCCTAGAAGCTCTCAAGCTAGTATAAATAGGGAGCAATGGATCCCATTTTGTATTGTAGAGTGAAGTAGTGAAGTACTAATCAAGGAGTGAAAGTCCTATATGTAGTGTTAGTCTTGAGTGATTGAGGAGTGAAAGTCTTATATGTAGTCTTAGTCTTGAGTGTTGAGTGTTTGTGAAAGTTGAGAGCTTTCTTTGTAATATTTTCAGTTTAATAAAGTCTTTTGTTGTGTCTCCAATTTTAAGTGAATTTCTTCTTTGAGA
>OU015763.1:2331924-2334424 GCA_907173295.1 Fagus sylvatica | reverse complement strand
TACCCCAATCATTAGGTCACAGAACCCAAAATTGATTTTGTGTTGTCTAATCATTTTTTCTAATAACAAGTTTTGGAAGATTGCTAATTGAATGCTTAAACGTGTATGTTGTTAATATGGAGTAAATCTATCAATTTAATCTGTAGATTTCATCTTTCGAATCGTACATGAGAATATGGTCATTCTGGATTCTTAATCGCCGAGCTTAGAGCCTCTTGATCATGTATGTTGTGCATCTACATAAGGTCATTGTAGTTGCATGCATAGACTAATGTATGCACACTTAGAGTGTTGGAGAAACCTACCGGATATTCTGTTTGCTTCATGCATAGACTAATCTACATAATAGCTCATTTAATTCATTTTTTAATTTCTCACCTTTTTTTATCTAATACAAGATGTTTAAATTTGATGGATAATTCCTCAAAGTTTGTTGTGTTTGTTTTGCCTGTAGCCTCAGCTGAAAGAACTTATATATTGGATTTTCTGATTGGTGTTTAGGAAGCTGAGTTCAATGTTGAAGCAGCTCAGAAAGGCATTGTCTACATTGATGAAGTTGATATGATTACTAAGAAGGTTTTGTGATGTTAATAAATGAAATGCACACTCAAGTATCTCTATGCCTTAAGTACGATAATCCAAAGCGATTTTTGTGTGCAGGCTGAGAGCTTAAACGTTGGCAGAGATGTATCTGGAGAGGGTGTTCAACAAGCATTGCTAAAAATGCTGGAAGGAACGGTGCGTGGATTAAATTAGCCTTTTCCTTTGTCTGATTTCCTACATCTTTAATTTCGGGAAGAAGCAGGTGTTTTCTTTTTATTCTTCTTGGATATTTATTTCAGTATATACAATTGTACATGTTTAATACATTGACATTGGGATATTCATAGTTATTTTGGTTTGGAAATATAAGCTGGTGGAAGTTGGCATTATTCTTCAACTAGTCACCTCACCACCTCTATTTTCTTGACTATAGATATTTTCCCTCTCCTTTAGAGATTTGGTCTTTCATGCATTCAGTGAATTACAACTCCTAGATATGCTGATGCATTATGTATATTTCCATTCCAATTTTCTGTCCTTGTAAACATCCCAACTTTTGTATATCAAAGCTTTAAGAATTTTCTTTTGATTATGTAAGGTATAATAGTATATTAGGTAATACTATATTATGCTATATATTGACTAAATGTTTTCTTTGTCAGATAGTGAGTGTTCCCGATAGAGGAGCTCGGAAGAATCCTCGTGGTGATCTCATTCAGGTATGCTGGATCTAAACTATCTGTTTTTCTCATATAATTGATTTTATTTCATGCAATTATATCTGCTGAGTCATAGGCAAAAGGAGCACTCAAGTGCACCTGGAACTGACCATGCCTGGAGAACTTGGTTTTATGCTAGGTACTTGCCACATGAAATTGCTGGAAATAGTTTGTAAATATTTTGAAATTTTATGTAGTTTTACTAGGAACTGTGGGAATGTGAATTTCAAATAATTAAATATTTTTGACAGCTCGTTAGATCTGGATTTATGTTTCCTTATAGTTGTGCCTTTTTTTAACTAGAGATGATTCACAGATGGATACCAAAAATATACTTTTCATTTGTGGTGGAGCATTTGTTGATTTGGAGAAGACGATTTCAGAGAGGTAATACTTTTCTTGTGCTGGATGTTAACAGAATTTTTTTTTACTATTGTTGGCTTCTCCTGTGATGGGACTTCTAAATATTTACGTTCTTTTTTCCAGACGACAAGATTCTTCCATTGGCTTTGGAGCTCCAGTTCGTGCAAACATGAGAACTGGTGGATCGACCAATGCTGAAGTGACATCTGTTGAGAAAAATTTAGAATATACAACTCTAAATTTTTCTATCTCTCAAAGAAGAAATTCACTTAAAATTGGAGACACAACAAAAGACTTTATTAAACTGAAAATATTACAAAGAAAGCTCTCAACTTTCACAAACACTCAACACTCAAGACTAAGACTACATATAAGACTTTCACTTCTCAATCACTCAAGACTAACACTACATATAGGACTTTCACTCCTTGATTAGTACTTCACTACTTCACTCTACGATACAAAATGGGATCCATTGCTCCCTATTTATACTAGCTTGAGAGCTTCTAGGACATTCTTGCATAATGGCAAAATCAACTCTTCTCCAAGCTTCTAGGACATTCTTGTGTGTGGAAGTCTCTAGATAGTGGTATCTTGTAGAGACTTCTAGAGAGATAGAGAAGGTTCTAGAAATTTCTAGAGAGAAGGAGAAAACTCTAGAAAGCTCTAGAGAGAAGCTTCTAGAGACTTATAGACATTTCTAGAAATCTCTAGATAGAGAGAGAAATTTCTAGAAAACTCTAGAAGATTCTAGAGAGAGAGAGAGGCGGTGATTGATCTTTAACACTCCCCCTCAACACTGACTCTCTCTGAATTCCTCCTTACTCACCATACCAAGTTGCTTTCTAAAGTCTCTAAACTTAGTTGTGTTGAGT
>OU015763.1:2316924-2326924 GCA_907173295.1 Fagus sylvatica | reverse complement strand
CCAACTTGTTCAGGTGTGTTCTGTCATTTTAATGTTTAATCTGTTAAGATTTTTCTGTGTCAGTTACTTTTTAGGGCCTTAACATGCTCACTGAGTCTCAGAGGGATAAATGGGTTTTGTATTTGCAGTTTTGTAACTTTAGTATGCCTAATTGGCTCAAACTCCAAAATGTTTTATCATTTCTGTTTTATACAATAATCATATGATGTTGCTTCCAAAGTTGTGCTTCTGCCAGGCAGTAATTCTAGAAATTGGAAGTCTAGAATTTGTTGGTTTTCTCCCTTTTTTGGTTGACAAGGTAGCAGTTAACTTGTAAAATGATTTATTTATGCGAGATAGGTACTCACAGAACCAAAAAATTCTCTTGCTAAGCAATACAAGAAGATGTTCAGCATGAACAATGTAAGCTTTTGAACCATTGCTTCTGTGGTCAGTATTTTTTATTGCAGATGTGGTAACCCTCTATGTGGTACTTTTGGTACTGCTTGTCTGTCAATAAAATTTCAGGTCAAGTTACATTTTACTGGGAGTGCTTTGAGATTGATTGCAAAGAAAGCAATGGCAAAGAACACTGGTGCCCGAGGTTTAAGAGCCATTTTAGAAAATATTCTTACAGAAGCAATGTTTGAGGTATACTTGGGTCCTCGTCTCTACCCTAGTCATTATAATTGTATGCAACTATGCTTTTTTGGTTTTTGTTTTATCCCCTTTTTTGAGCAAAGCAACCGTGGTAGTTGAATATTCCTTGCTTATTTGGTAAAATTTTGCTAATTAATCACTTACCCATCTTGGGTGAAATGGCCTAAGTATTCTGATTGATTCCTTCACTCCATATGACCTTAAATAAATGTTAGCTTTCAGCTTGAAGGTCTATTATGACAATATATCACTCCCTAATGGAAGCATTCTTTTTTCTCATTTTATGTATAGATTCCAGACATCAGGGTGGAAAACGATACTATAAATGCAGTTTTGGTTGATGAAGAGGCTGTTGGGTCTGTGGATGCTCCTGGATGTGGAGCAAAAATACTTCATGATGACGACGCATTCAATCAACTGCTTCATGAGAAAAAGTCCGGGGATCCCATGGTATGTTTTTCTACTGTGTCCACCACCATTAGTGACCCTCCTCAATCTTTTTATTTTTTATTATTTTTTTAATCCTCAATATTTTTCTTTTAACTTTTTTTTTTCATTATTATTTTTTGGTTTTCACTCCTCTAAAATTTGAGTGGCTTGAAAGCTGAATGGACTGGCAGCATCTCTTAAATATTATCTAGATCAGAGCTTGTTGATTATTGTCATTATGATGACTAATGACATTGTAAGGGACACAATAATATAGGAGAGTTAAATTTGGGATAAAAGATTATTTCTGGAAGAAAATAAAAATATGCAGCTAATGAGTTGTAGGTCAAATGGCACATTCTCCCCTTGTAAGAACACGGTCAGAGTTGAGGTCGTGGCTCAAAACCAAGTGGGTACGTGCGTAACTGCTCTATAGGGGGGGAAATGTATAATCTAAGAGTGCAATTTAGAGGATTACCAATTGGAGACATGATGCATTACCATATTTTCTCTTTTTGAACAACCTCCTCATGGACTCTATGATAACATTCCTCTTTAATGTATAACTAATGTTAAAATCTAATGACTTATTTTTCAGAAATATGGTTTTCATGTAGTGCTCTGTTAAACCATTTAGGGCCTTATGACCCTTAGAGAAGCACATGAAACCCTGTGATCTTCCTAATTGCTTAAATAACATAATCAACATTGGTTTGCAGGGAGTTGGGGTGACTGAGAGTGAGTTTTTGGAAGGTGAATTGCAGGTTCAGTCAGAAGCCATTCGTTTATGAATTTTATGTAATTTAGAATGTGTAAAAGAGCATATCTGTATGCACAGTAATCAAAGGAAATAAATCTCATATTTCAATTGCTTCTCTTGCCTTTCATTCATAGCTTGCTGTTTGTCTTTACTTCTTATCCATGTTCAGTCTTTCCCTTCACTCTGAGTCAATTGGATTGGGTAAAATGACTCACCAGCAGTGTGCCCTTGGGAATTTGGTTGAAGCTAGAGATGGTATCTTGTGTAATGAGTATATGCAACATCACTCTCACATACATTTGGGATCAACATATGTGGATCTCAATATTGTCTAGTGTCAAGTTTTACCTAGTGAACAAATGCGAGTTGAAAATATATGCTTGATTTATCTCATGTGAGAAATCCCAGTTTTGATATCCAATGTTGTCTTTTCCCAATAGGAAGCCTGTCCCTAGTAGTTAGCCTATTCCTAATTGAAAGCAAGAGTGTGAGAGAATGCTTAGAATAGTACTAGGGAACCACACACGATTCCATCATAGAATAGGAGGGCTGCTTTGCTTGAATATCCTCCCATGCCAAAGCACAATAGAATTTACTAAATTTAGACAGCTTCCAATGTACAGAATCACGATTCTTATTCTCTACTTGGAATAGTTTGCTTTGAACTAACATCAAATCCTCTGATCTATCTGGTTTCCACCTCCACTGGCCATCCTTAATATCACTAGAAATCTTTGCATCAAAAGAGCTAGCAGCTTCATATATTAATCTTTGTCCAATTTTGGAAATAGAGGCCCATCCGGATTGCCATGAATCATGACATAGAAACAAACAGTCCCCTTCTATTTTGTGCTGAATGTATGGTCTGGCAGCATCTCTCAATTTTAAGATTTTCCTACAAGTCCAAGAAGAATTGCAAGGAACCTTATCCATAAACTCCTATTCCTCAATAAATAGACATGCACCCATACTATCCAATGGAATTAGGCATAGCAAAAGGTTCCATATATGCTTCATGAAAGTAAGAGATAGAAGTAAAACAAAAACATTTAAACATTTACACAAAACAAATATGCCTCTTTGTATGCGTTAGACACGGATAAAGAGAGACAATGTATACCTTTCTCCAATGCAAGAAGGCGTCACAAATAGTAGTGTATTGAGAGCCTGTGAAAACAAACGCCTCAACTTCAAAGAAAATGCAATATCAAAACCAAAACTTATAAGAAAAAAAAAAAAAAAAACTAAGGGTTAACCTTGAAGAAACCAGAGTTGGAGTCCCGCTAATTGATAGCCAAATCCACATAGTAACAATCAATACTTTGTATACAAAAGCAAACTCAATAGACAAAAAAAATCAATACACACACCCCATAAGCTGATAGTATTGGGACATCTGATTTTTACATAACGTCCCAGACCAATAAACCCACCACCCGGGTATCCTGTGAGGGTCAATCCGCCCATCACAAGTGCACTGTTATGCAAAGTTATTGAAGTCGGCCTGACAGACTCTGCCCTTTCATATGGCAGTGGAGTAGACTTAATAGATTTTTTGTGTGAGGTTAAGATGTCGACAAAATAAAACAAAACATATTTTATGATTTAGCTTCTTTTTTTTTTTTTCAAATGCTTTCATGGTGTATCATGATTGGATAATTGACAAAACTCAAGGTAATCGAAGAGAGCTGAGCTCATCAAAGTAGGATTCACGTATTGGATGATGTCACTTCATAGTTCATAGAAGTAATCCTCACTTAAAAGACAGGAAATCTCATATAAATATACGATACAAGTTTATGACCTCCATCAATATCGTATCGTATATAAGCTGTGTCATGAAATTGGAAACAAAAGTATCAGAAAATCACTCGCTTTAATGCAAGGAAAATCAATCATAACGTTCAGATATACTAATATTATGAAATTACTATGCCTATAGCATTACTCATAAATGATGTCACTTATACATGTGGGGATGTGGGTGAAGTTTGTTGGTATACACGTAGGAATTCATTCGTGGAATAAAAGTAAAGAAGTTGAGGAGTTTAATATAACATAATAGGGTCCAAACCTATAGGCTTAAGCTTTTGAGATTAAGTGGTATCCCTATATATTATATTAAGATCTCATGTGTAGTCTCCACAATGAATTATCTCTCAAACAAGTAGGTATATTACAATTTTGACTATCATTCGGTATATTCTCATTGGTATCTTTTGATTGACTATCATTAAGATTATTTTCATTGGTATCTTTCGAATTGACTATCGTAAGTTGGTATATTACACTTTTGACTATCATTCTGAATATTCTCATTAGTATCTTTTGATTGACTAGCATTAGATTACTTTCATTGTTATCTTTCGATTGACTATCGTAAGGATTATTTTCATTTGTATCTTTTGATTGTATTATTGTATTATCTTCTAACTCTTTAAAATGAATTTATTGTTCATTTGTTGAACTATCACCTAATTTTTCTGTGATATTTTGTTTATTACTGGTAACAATTTTTTCAAGAGCTCCCTTTTGGGATTCAATCAATTTTTCTATTATTTTTTTTATGAAGTTTTTGATGCCCAGATTCATATTTTCGAGGAGCCATATAGTGAAAAAAAAAAAACAAGTAACAAGCCAAAACAAAAAAATAAAAAATAAAATAACAAATAACAACATATACTTTACAGCCAAAAAACAAATAACAAAACCTTTTCAGCTAAAAAACAAATAATAGAACTTTTCCAACCAAAACAACATGTAACAATAGTACCTAGGATGGACTTGTGTTAGCTAAACAATTAGGGATTTTATCTATTTTAGTTGAAGTGGATGTTGAAATGGTTGTTGCTTTGCTTAATAACAACTGTATTAATTTGGTAATGGATCCTTTATTGTCCGATTGCAGGGACCTTCTGCGGGAATTTACCAATCCGGTTGTGAAACATGTGTTTAGAGAGGCGAACCAGTGTGCGGAGGCTATGGCAAAACTGAGTCTTAATTTAGATGTTTCCTTTATAACTTTTGTGAACCCACCTCCTGTGGTGGTGAATTTGCTAGCCTTTGATAAGGCTGAGCTTTATTGTAATTGTTTAATTTGTGTTTAGTGCTTAATATATGCTCCTTATTTACCAAAAAAAAAAAACAATAGTACCTAACTAACAAGTAAAATTTAATAAAATTAAAATAGAAAAGTATAGAACAATAGAATCTGAATTACGCTGATTTAGTGATTTATCCCAATATCTACATAAGATTAAATACTTGAACAATGAATATCACAAATTCACAGTTTATTAAATCTTAATTTACAAACCCTAATTGCAAAGAAAAAAAAAATTATTCAAGAGGGTAAAGATTGATATTATTACCTATTTATGTGTTGAATCCAAATTTTGTAGAAGATTTCAAGACTCAAATCCTCAAATTTGAAGCCAAGAAAAAATAAAAAAGATATAATATTTATTGACTATTGTAGATTTGTAGTGAGAGAAATAAACTTTTTTAGAGAGAAAAGTGAGAGGCGTATAAAGTCATAAAGAGAGAACATGTAGGGAGGAACGAAGGCATTCTTTGGTGTAAAATAACAATCAATGTTGAATAACTTTAACTGCATGTTTAATGACGAGAACAGCTTACTTTACAAGTGCAGCCTTAGTTGTCAGCTTTAAAGCAATATAAAATAGTCATCTTAACCAGCAAGAATATATATGTCGAATATAAATTATGAACATAATCTCTTGCAATTTCGTTATTGTCGAATATAAATTAAGAACATAATCTTGATTTGTATTAGTTTGATTGAGTTTTTGGGGCTGATGCTAGGCTTGCTAGCCAGCCATGAATGAGTCTAGAATATGTAAATTCATCAAAAGACACTCCTTTATTGGGCATTTGATTGCACACTAAAATTCTTGATATATCTACCATTCTTCGCAATACACATTTGTCAAGACATTTTATATAGGTGTTAGCGTTTGGGAGAATTCTAGTTTCTAGTTTCTACCATTTATTATTTTTCATAAAGTATAAGTATTAAATGCTTATTAACACGTTTAGTCAATTCTTCATATTTTTCCCCTGACAAAGGTAGGAGCCCAGAGCTATATTTTAGATGTTTGACCTTTGACGTGCTAACCATCTCTACACCAAATATTTTAAAATAATAATAATAATAATCTCTACACCAAATAACTTTTAATCAACTTTGTAGTTCAAGTTGCATTAATTCTTATTCTTTATGAGGAAAATTAAGGCTCGAATTCCTCTCACTTAACTATCAAATTTTCAAAAAAAGTAAAGAAAAAAAAACTTTGTAATCTTTTTTGTGATCCAATGGGAGAGAGAGATCAATCACTTTCAAAATCCATGGTGGACCTCCTAACCTTTATATCCATAGAACATAATCCATCCTCTCATTGGCAGGTTCCAAAGAACTAGGATCCATGATCTATATGCATTTGGCCCCTAATGACCAACCTATTCTTTTCAATCATATATAATGCGATTAATACTAGACTTTGTGATCCATGATCTATATGCATTTGGCCCCAAATGACCAACCTATTCTTTTCAATCATATAATGCGATTAATACTAGACTTTATGACCCATGATCTATATGCATTTGGCCCCTAATGACCAACCTATTCTTTTCAATCATGGACAGAAGAGTACATAGGGATGGGTAGCAACCGACAGTCCGTGTGTGTGATTGTTTTCAACTACAAGAGTGGGCCTGAGTTTTAGATGTTGAATAGAAAACACAGTATCATGATTCACGATGAGCCAATTGCCTTTTGAATTTATTCCTGCCACATTAGACGGAGCATATATGGTTCCAGAACGGATTGAGTTAGGGGACCAAAATGAGCCACCCAATGATGTTCACACCTTGGAAAAAAGATAAAACAAGATCTCTCTTACTTTAAAATAGGGGTAGGACAGTATTTCCTGATAATTTCAAATTTAATATAATCTTGATAAGCTTTAAAAATAAGAAAAAAAAATTAAACTAGAAAGTTAAAAGTTAAATAAAAAATATTGATGAGGTGAAAATTTGTGAGACCTCAACCAAAAGTCAAACATTTTCGGTTTTATATCTAGTATTATAAAATATAGAATAGTTAATAACCTGTGCGATGTACGAAAAAAAATAAAAAATCAACTATTCTCTATATTTTATTTTATTTTCTAAATATGAAATTTAATAATTATGATAGTCTATTAATAGACATTTATAACGAGTGTGTTTTGATTGGTGAGGTTGGGGTCATGACCCGAACAAAGTCAAGACTAGTAGTCACGCAGATAGCTTGGCTTGCCATTGTGTACAACTAGTTATTGATCATTTGCATGAAATAGTTAGCCTTGAGCTGAAAACTAAGAGATGGATTTCTCTAGCTTGCAAGGTGTTGTTCCACCTTGATTCTTGTCGCGGTAACTCTTTCTTATTTAACACAAACAGTTTTCCCCAATGGTATTGGCCTACACTAGAGGCACTCCACGAAGTAATAAAACTTGAGAGGAGGAAGAATCAAACCGTGATCTAAATGAGTTGAATTTTGAAAATGAAATTACAAAACTGCTTGGTTAAAGAGAGCACATCACACCCCTAAATGATCCTAGCCATTCAATCACGACAGTGGCCATGATCGTTCCAGGTGGACGAAATGGGAAAAGGAAAAGATCCCATGACAAACATGACGCAAGTTGAAGTGGCTATGATTGGCCATGCAAGAAACACCCCTAAAAGTCTCTTGATATAAGAGATTCCCTTCGTTAGACACGTCAAACTCGGGAAGGGGCCATTGATATGGGTATGGTCATGTACCGGTTTTTACTACAATTGGTAGGATACATCATGCTTTTACTTTTGAGTGGATAAAGAGATTCCCTTCGTGAAAAAGAAGAAGAAATAAGAAAAGTCAAGAAAGTTGATCTAGAGTCTTCTTCACGGATTGCAGAAGAAAAAAGAGAAATAGTAAAGTGAAAAGTAGGATGAAGAAGCAAAAAGAATAAAGTGAAAAAGTAGAAAATATGTGGATGTTGTTGAGAGTTGAAACAGTATCGGTTTCCTATTGTACAGTACCGGTTTTTGTAACTAATGTTTAAAAATTACTGTTTATTAAGTCACTATTCCAACTTAAAAATGAACTATTCATTACAAAATTAACACTGTTAGTCAAATTTGATAAAAAATGAACGGAGCGTCTATTATTTTTAAAAAAGTGAAGCAAAGTGTTAATTTTCGAAATTAAGGGATATCGAGTCTAGTTTCGCTAAAACAAATAGGTGTCAGTGTAATTTATCCTATTATTTAAAAGGAAAGAAAAATCCATTTATTTCTTTTTGTTATTATTATTATTATTATTTATATCTCCTAGCAAATTGATAACTGTAGGTAACGGAAATACTAAATTAAAACAAAATGAAACTTAGAAGGCTAAATTGATATGGTCAAAACTTAGAGGACTAAATTGAATTTTTACCAAACTTAAAGGGTGCAATCTATAATTTGGCCTAAAATAAAATAAAGAGTATATTACAATGACACACCTTAAGTTTAGCGAAACTAGATTCACTATACTCTATTTTCAACAAATGAAATTTCACTCCAAAATTCTTAAAATAATTCACACTCCACTCCAATTTTGGGGGTGGAGTGTCAATTAATTTGATTATTTTTGTGGCTGAGTATCAATTAATTTGATCATTTTTTAAGAGGAGTGTGAATTATTTTGGGAATTTTAGAGCAAAGTATCATTTGTTAAAAATAAGGTATAATGAGTCTAGTTTCGTCAAACCTCGGGGGTGTTAATGTAATTTACCCTAAAATAAATTATTTTTATTAACAAGAGATGATATCCTAGGAAGGAAAAAAATCAATAATCATTCGAAAATGTTAGAGTATCATTTTAGTAAATTTGACTTGATTTATAGTTATATTATTTTTTATATTTTTAATTATTATTATATTATTAACACATTACGGTATTTTTATTTCTTTCTTTTTAGTCATGACATGTAATATAATTGAATCTAATTTTTGAATTGATGTCCTCTCAAGGCCACCTATCCAAGGTAAAGTTTTGTGCCTATCGTGGTACTGGTACACGTGCTAGTAGGGTGTTGCGTATTTCCTTGGGATTAATTGAGGTGCGCGTATCTACGAAACGCTGGTCCGAACACCAAGGTTATAAAAAAAAAAAAAATTCAATTGATGTTGACATGGTATACCCCAAAATAAGCTGTTCACATATCTTGATAATTGATATATGTCTTTGCATCTCGCGGTATATAATATAACAACTTTAGAGCTATTCTTTTCGATCATACCATGCAATACGAGATTTTTTTTTAAAGAAAGCTAATGTGAACATCTGATTTCAAAACCCAAAAAAAATATATATATATATATCTCCATATCCATCCTCTCATTGGCGAGATTTAGAAGTAGGCCAATCCATCATTTATATGAAAAGGTCCTTAGAGCCCCTGCTATTCTTTTCGGATTCAGATCCTCTAGAGTTCTTAGAGTATTATACAAGGTAAAATTCTTTAAATCCCAACTTTTCATTTAAAATAAAGGGTCAAAATATTACCACATCATCAATCCACTATTAAAAACTTAAATTAGTATTTCAAATGCATTAAAACACTTCTTAAATTCTAACGTTTATCTGTTCTAAAAAAGAAAAACTGCTAATGTTTATCAAATGTCGCTTCTCTTTATTTTCTGTTTTGCCGTTTATCTCTTTTCTCTATAGTAGACATTAACACAAAACACATACTGCCATTTTCATCCTTAAAATCTAAAAAACTACCACCAAACTTTATTGCTAGAGAAGAAACTTTTTTTTCTTTTATGTAAATTTCTCAATCTTTTTATTCCCAAATGGGAGATCTAGATCTGGAGATTCAAAGTGGGCTTCGCCGGAGGATTGAAGAAGAAGGCCGGCAGAGAGAGAGAGAGAGAGAGAGAAAAGGAAAAAAAAAAAAAAGAGAGTTTTTGGGTTTTGGTGGGTGAGTTGGTGCTGATTTGGATTTTTAATTGACATGACGAGCTGTGATTAGGCCACCTAGTTTACATTGCTGGGATTGTAGGTTAAGAGATTGCAGTTGATATAGTCCCGTCATCAATTGTTATACATAAGATTTATTGAGTCTATAT
>OU015763.1:2300499-2316824 GCA_907173295.1 Fagus sylvatica | reverse complement strand
TATGTTTGTTCCAATTATGAGTTAAAAAGATCTGAAAAATTTAAGAATGAGAATGAGTGTTTGGATTGATGATTTTATCAAAGAGAATGACATGATTTTTGTTGTGTTGATGTTTGCTATAAAGAAAAGTGAGAAACGGCAAAACAAAATAATAAAGATAAACGGTGTTTGATAAATGTGAGTAGTTGAGAAGTGTTTTAATGCATTTGAAATACTAATTTAGGTTTTTAGTAGTGGATTGATGATTTGGCAACATCTTAACCTTTTATTTTAAATGAAAGGTTGACATTTAAAGAACTCTACCTTATAAAGTATCTTAAAAACTCTAGAGGATCTCAATCCATTCTTTTCAATTATATCACGCCATGACAAGATTTTTTAAGAGAAAAGTATTGCACCCTCTTGCTCTTATACTTTTTTCAACATAAGATTTTAAAACCAGCCAAAAAATATTTACCTCTATTGTCTCATTGACAAGAATGGATCCCGAACTGGACCACCTTATAGGTGAAGTTAATTAATACACAAAGACAGGAGCAAAATGTGACGTAAGGAGAAGAGCCTAGAGGTGACGTAATAATATGAGATATAGTTGCAGTGGTCTTGTATATATATATATCCTTATGGGCTTCATTTGATCGGTGCCAGAACCACACATGAGTTGTTGAAATAGTTTGCACTTAATTACAAGTTACAGGGTCATTCTTTCATAGCTACTACACAAGTGTAACTGAGGTAGGCTTTCGTAACATTTCCTATTCAAGTTATACTTAATTTATTTATATATTTTCTGGTTATTAGCTTCAAATAAAGTTACAAATACAATAATTTCACAACAATATTAAGGCAAGCTGAAATCATCTTTTGTATTCATTACTTTACGAAATCATCTTCTGACGGTTAGGCAATTTTAAATGCGATCAAATCGTCCCTACTAAATAATAATAAGTTTCTAAACGTTTCGTTTCGTATTTAACGCAGTTTCGTTATAAAAAAATTTAATAAGTCTTTAGTTCATTGGGCATTTGGCCCAGTTCATTCCATTTGATTCCTAACAAGCTATGAGGATATGTGTTCAATTCACCCATATTTACGAAATTACAATTAGGCTAGAAGTGCTGACTAACATGGAATAGAATCATTACAAGTTTGAAATAAAATGGCAACAGAATCCTTTCATGCTACAATAAGTTCACATCAGAATAGTTTTAGAGGTTTCCAAACCAACGGTTTTGCATGAGATAAAATCTGAAACATGAAATATCAAATGGAGAGATTTCCAAATAAGATCCTGGCAATATGTACATGTTAGATTCATGAATAAAACCTGAACTTGAAATGGATAAATAATAAGATTTTTCATACTTATTGAAGTGATTGATTCTTTACTAAGACTTAAGATTGAATAAATAAATAAAGGTAGCATCGACTAGTCATATTGATGGACCTCTAAACGTTGAAACTAAAAACAACGATATACAATTGCTAAAGGTTGTGGATCATTCTAATGAAACCCTTTCTATGTGGTACCTGTACACTATATGGGTCTTACATGATGTGCCCAAGTATGCTATGGCTCGTTATAATTAACTATATTTAAATTATTAAGACTACTCTAGGTGAACTTAATTAATATAATTCCAACTTTCATTAAAAAATATATATAATATATAAATAAATATCCATATATATAATAAATTTTAAGACCAAACTTATTAATTAATTCCAAAATTTTAAAATGCTGCTCCAATCTATTAATAATTGTTTCAAGAAACTTGAAAGACTAACTATTTAACTTAAATAACTTACTATAAATATTTTCTTAAAAAAACCTCATTCTTATAAATCAGGATATTAGATTATTAGTGATGTTTTTAATTTACGTATGATTTTTTATTATTATCATGCATATCGCACAACTATATTAATAATCTAATATCCAATATTTTAATTTTAACATATTAAAATGGAAGCAGAGAGAATTTTCAATTTTAAAAACCCTACAAAACTTCACGTACTCAATACTTGTTGTTCGAGAAATTATTCATTTATTCCGTTGTATTGTATATGTGGTCCTCTCAACCAATACAAATAAGTGATTTCTTATCCATCTCTAATTTTAAGGAGCCACAAATTCATTGAAACTCACAATGGTTTATTTGTACTAGATAGAAGAACCACATATACAATACAATGAGAGTAATGAATAATATCTTTGAAGTTGTTTAGCCAAAAAGATTTCTCTGAGGTTTTGAGGAATTATTTATTTTTGGGCAGAAACTCAAGAAGCATTCGAAGAATGCTATATAGTGATTGCTCTTTTTTTCTTTTTCTTTTTTAAATAAGGATTTGGCATTTTGCAATTTTGCAATTTTTACCTAAGACTGCAGGTGGATGGCTAGGAGCCTCCGTCCTTTACAATTTTTTCAAGAAGACGTATGATTGTAAAATTATTACAGGTGGATGGGTACGACCTTTTTAAATTTATGTTGAGTTCGTTTTCTTTTTTAATTAGTTTTAACATTGTACAATCTTACAATGATAAAAAGATCTTGAATGTCTCACCACAAATTTGGCCTCGTGATTTGATTCATATTTGTGTAATTATTTTAGCTTTGAACCATATAAACGAATTATGGCCAAATCAAAATAAATAATTGGATTATTATGATACTCAGATTTGTGAAATTATTTTAGTTTTTGAACCATATAAAACGAATGATGACCAAAACAAAATAACTAAATGGATTGTTAATTGTGATGAATTCAGTCATGCATGACGCTTAAGGTTATGGATTGGTCCAATTACAGTTAAATATGAGTCTCTTTTTTATTTTTTTATTTATAGGTGAATTGGATGATAGATTGAGAGTTTTGATTACGTTTAGTGTAGGTAAGAAAATGATATGATAATCATGGTTAAGGAAGCTTAGACAAATACAACCGTGAAGTTACCAAACCAACTCAATTCCATTTCCTTTTTAGAAAATTCAAATTTTTTCAGGTAGGATGTGCATGGTAGCAATCTTTTATTATTGGTGTATCCCTTTTTCTTATTGTCTTTTTATTTGTATTTTAATTATTGAAAATTATATTTTTATTAATTCATGTAGTGCATGCATGGAATAGTGAATCTATTCATAGCTAATTTTTTTACCAAATATTTTGTGCAAGAAATCAATAAAATACTTGATCGCCTTTAGTTTATGAAAGTTTGACAAACCTTTGTAAAAATAAAATTTTGAAAATCCAAAATTGGGTTAATTTGCTTCATAAGTGTTTGTTTTATGAGTTTTGTTGTTTTTGTTACGGTATAGTCTCTTGCATTTGATGATGCTAGTGGAACAGTTACAACAGTAACCATATCAGTGAGACTTTAAAATAGTCTATACACTTAGATAACAATATATATATATATATATATGGATCATGATCCTCTAGAGATTTTAGGGAACTCTATCAATAAAGTTCTTTAAATCCTCATCACTAAATGACACATCATCAATTCACTAACAGAATAAGATTATGACACGTCAAATCCCCTCCAAAAGAGTCAATTCATAGCAGATTGCAAAATCATTTTTTATTATCTCATCTTTCTTCTCTCAACACATTCCAGGTGATATAAACCAACTAAAGAGTGACTAAATCCCCTGGAATTGGTTTTGTGCTTTAAATTCTAATATAGAAAAAATAGTTAATAATTATATTTGATGCAAAATAATATAATATACTATTTTATTTAATATAATTTTATTAAAATATCAATTAAGTAGTTATATTACACTTAACAATTTGCATTCACAATATCTTTTTTTCTTTTTTTTCTCTTCCCAATGATATGAATGTAATTGAAACTAATTTCCTAAATATTAATGACATCATGTTTTGGAATGAGCATTACACAGGTAACATGGAAAATTTCTTGTAAAATATTCTGAAATTATAGTGTGCCCAAACATCAAGTGGGTCATCAGCTAATGTCTTTAATGCTAGGGCTCTTGTGTTCGTTATCAGGAAATTTAAGGAAGATAACTTGATAGATGGAGAAATCAGCAATTAGCGAAATTCAACAAGCAGCAAATGCTTCAATTAAAACCGAAATAGGTACTTCAAGTGAAAATGAAAATCAAGATGAACAGTTGGTAAGTGCCATCAGAAAAATGTTTAAAGAGTTGGAGCCTTCAGTATCAAATAAGTGCCGTATCTACAAGGTTCCATATCAACTGCACATATTGAATCCAAAAGCCTATACTCCTCATGTTATTTCAATTGGTCCCTATCACCACAACAACAAGAACTGTCGAAGCATGGAAAAGCATAAAGTAAGATACTTCCAGAGCTTCATGGAACGGGTTGACAAGGAAGGGTTAAAAATGGAGAATTTAGTAAGCACTATAAGGGAGATGGAAAAAGAAATTCGAAGTTGTTACGTAGAGACTGTTCAACTTAAAAGGGACGATGATTTTGTGAAAATGATCATGTTGGATGCGAGCTTCATTCTTGAGCTATTCTTGAGAGATTATGAGAGAAGTTGGGAAATTGACGATCCTATGAAAGTGGAAGCATGGCTAATTAGTATGGTGTCCCATGAGTTGTTATTACTTGAAAATCAGCTTCCATTCTTTGTTATTGAGAAACTATACCATCTCGCATTGCCCTCTCTCTCAAACCCCACTCTAATTCAACTTACTTTTGGCTTCTTTAACTTCTTGAACATTCATGATAAAGCCCCCGATAATGAGGAAATACAACACTTCACCGATTTGCTTAGATTCTTTCAACTACCTCCAACCAACAAGCTGCCAATGAGAGTCGAAGAAGCAATTTTTCCTAAGTACTCCGTAACACAGCTTCATGAGGCAGGAGTAACGTTTAAGGTGGCTTCAAGCAAATGCGTACCAGATGAGGTGGCTCTAAGCATACATGATGAGCAGCCTTTAAATAAATGCTTATTGGATGAGGATCCAAGCAAAAGAATGTTGGGCTTAAGTTTCGACGATAATAAGGGAGTGTTGGAAATCCCACACTTATTATTCAACGATGATACGGAAGCTCATGTTCGAAACATTATGGCATTAGAGCAATATGATGGGGAGATATACATTACGCATTTCTATTTAATATTGGATTATCTTATCGATACTGACGAAGATGTGGAATTACTTATTAATGAAGGAATCTTAGTTAATGAGCTAGGCGAAAACAAAGCAGTGAAATCTATGATTAACAGGCTCAACAGAGGAATCATTTACGACAACAACATGATCCCTGAAGTCCGTCAACTCTCTGCTCGTTTGAATGATTATTATAAGCAAGACTGCAACAAATGGAGCGCGATGTTAAAACAACAATATTTTAGCAACCCTTGGAGATCGGCTGCCACTGTCGCTGCTACTATTCTTCTGGTGCTCACTTTAATACAAACAGTATTCTCTATCCTCCAAGTAGTACAATAGGTTCAATTCAAAGCCTGTGTAATTTGAATGGTTGTTTGATTGCTTAGTGATAAATTTGTATTCCTATTGTTTGCTGGAGAGTTGGCTGAGTTTTGTTTTTATTTGATTTGCTGTTGTGTTTGTGTAGATCATTTATTGAGTGTTTCCTCTGTTCTGATCAGCCTGGCTGTTGGCGATCAGTTTGTGAGTTTCTGCAATGCTTTATGCTGTTCTTCTTTGTTGTATCTCTGAGTTTCTTGAAGCTCTTTATCTTGTCATGTGTCTCATTGTCTTTCAATAAAAATGTGAATATGATTCATAAAAAAAATCCTATGTTATTATTGTCAATGCAATTGATCTTGCCTATCTAAATTACACGATTGTTAAGCAATACAAACTTTTTATTTCAGATAAATGAAAAATGAACACTATGGTGTTGCAAATTAGTTCAAACAAATATATGAGTTTTTAAAATTCTAAATGGATAAAAATGGTTTACAAAGATACTTGATTGAAATCCCTACCATGGGACTAAAAACTTTAACTTGTTATGTTTCATTCAAATTCATCACTGTAATATTTTCAAATTGCGTGAAAGAATTAAACCTTCCCTTGCATTTTTTGCATGAATACTAATAAATATGAAACAGAGAAGAATAGAAAGACAAAGAGATAGAAGTAATCAATTTACAGAGTGTCTAATTTGTGTATTCTCTAATACTGTCCATCAATCCAGGACTAAAAAAAATAAAAAATAATAAGATAAACCCACATAAACACTATAATCGATATTACCTTATAAAGATTTGATCATTGGCGGTCGATCATAGTCACATAGATACGATTTATAATCTACAATATATGATGAATTGATAGGCTGAAATTTTCTACCAAACTCTGTTGGTGATTCGAACTTTGGAATCTAACTGTTATTTTCTATAATAAGATGGATGTTATAGCTCCTTATGCTACCAATGAGCCTCTTAGTTCCTCGATTTATACAACAATAGCACCAACTCAGTTAAACTACAGAGTGTGTCAGGAGCTTCTGCTATGGTTTGGTCTCCATATAGATGAACATACATCATCTTCATCCTCAATCATGGATAAAAAATAAAAAATAAAAAATGGCATAACTTGCAAAACAAGTCAGGCAGAAGGAGCATATAAATTGTCCAAAGCAATGGTGGGGGCACCAAACACATCCTTCCTCGTACAACATATGTGTTGCATTCCTCACGCTATAGTTTTTTTCTTGGTTTTGCATGTAACTATATAGCTACAAATTTACATGTGAGTTATAGCAAATAATTAGATGCTTTTCATGAATTTGTCCTTAAAGAGAATTCGATCAATGGCTAGTGAATTCAGTTTATTTGTTACACTCATTCAGTGAAAATTAAATAATAATAAATAGAAGAAATGACAAATATATCATTTTAAAGTATAAGAAAAAGATGTCTATAAGAAAGAGTCCCGCGCGTAAATGAAAAATATATCATTTTAAACTATAGATCATTTTATTGTCTTAGAATGTATTTAAGACAGAAAGCAATGTAATTTCTTTTAAACATCCATAGTAATATTTTTATCATGAATAAAATATGTTTTACGTTTTTTAATGGAGGTATAAAATTAAGTGGCAACTCTATGTGATTCCCCAAACTTTTGGGGCTCAATATTGTCAATCAAATATCATCATGATTCTTACACTACTACCAATTTTACTATAAAAGATTTATAAACTGGCATGATAATATATGTGATTAGTGCCACCTCAATAATATGATAAATAAAGGATGGTGTTATTTCCACACGAATTTGTACTATTTCCGCATCAATACCAAAAATTGGTGCAATATTGTATTAGTGTGGAAATAACAAAAACTGATGCGGAAGTATCATTTCCCTAAACAAATTTCTTTATTACTTTATTGTTTTACGTTAAAAATTGACACATCAATTTATAAGGATTATATAGTAAATTTTATAATATCTCTATCATCTCTCATACATGTAATGTTATTTACCATTCAAATATAACCAACATATTTAATAGACTACCATTCCTGAGCAGTAGTTAGATGATGGGAAAGTGGCAAGGATCAAAAATCTTACTTCCTAAATTACAATAAGCCTTTCATAGTAACGCTCTTTTTGTAATCGACTCTATGTCTCTATAGCTTATCGTACTTCCAAGATTAAGTTGGTTAGTCAAGGCTAGGATCCAATAAAGGGCTTCCATCTCGGCTAAAATAAATGGGATTTAAAAAATTAACATTCATTCTCTTTCTGGTGAAGAAAGATCTGTTTCTGGTCTTTCAAGAAATAACGATCAAGTTAGACAAAACTATTTAGTTCAAATCCCTGTTATCTCTCAAATTAAAGGTGTGGAAGCAATCCAGCAAGAGACAAAGAAATCTATTGAAAACCTAGGACCAACCCTTCCTGCATATCCTATAAGGGAAGAATGTGTGAATCACAAAACAGAGCATGTCTAGCCTAAAATCATGTCAAATATACTGCCATCACTTCTGTATCTGAAATTGATTCTCATAGCTGTATACTGTAACAGTAGCATAGAATTAGCCTAGATGTTTGAATATTTCCTAAATTAGTTTATCAACCTTTGTGTATATAAAGACAGAACTTTTATCAATAATAAGTGAGGAAAATTATTCATTGAATCACGGCAAGATCTGTTCCTTTACATGGTATCAGAGCTCCCAATCTCTAACGAGCCCACGATCCCAATCTCCACAATGTCTTCCTCCTCCAGTGAAACTCCCACCCTTACCCTCAACACCCAACCTTCTTCCGCCACTGATCAAACCCTTATTGCTCTTAATATCTCTGCCCAAATCAATGAAAAGTTAACCCCCTCCACCTTCCCTCAATGGCGTGCTCAATTTGAAGCACTCCTCATCGGCTACGGTCTACTCGACTATGTCGAAGGCACCCTTCCGTGCCCCCCTTCCACTGGTACAAGCGCTGATGATCTGCGCAAGACCCACTGGGTCAGGCAAGATAAACTCATCTTGAGTGCTATTCTTGCCTCCACCTCTTCCTCAATCACACCCCTCATTGCTACAGCCAAGACCTCTCATGGTGCTTGGACCAAGCTGAACACCCTATATGCTAGTCGATCCAGAACTCGTGCTATGCAGCTAAAGGAAGAGCTTACCTTAATCCAGCGTGGCAATCGGACGATCCCAGACTATCTTCATGCTGTGAAGGCTTTGGCTGATGAAATCGCCGTCATTGATCACCCAATCTCCGATGATGATCTAACCCTCTATGTGTTGAATGGTTTAGGTGCAGATTTTCGGGAGATTGCAGGGCCGATCCGTGCTAGGGAGTCCTCACTAACCTTTGAGGAGTTGCACGATCTCTTGGTTGGCCACGAGGCGTATCTGAGACGCCTGGAAGCTGCAACGCAACATTTAGTTGCCTCTGCCAATTACACGAAGACAAAACAAGGAGGGAGTACTCCGTGGTCTTCTAAGCCAAATGGGCCGGCCCAACAACGCTGGTCTCAAGGCTCCAGCCCAAACCGCCACTCACATGGAGCCCAACGTGATGGACGCCGCTCCAACCACCAATCTGGCCGGCCCAACAACTCTAATCGGCGTTACCAGCCCAAATGCCAACTTTGTGACCAATTAGGCCACACTGCCAAGTATTGTTCTCAATTCAACTCTCAGAATCTCTCCGCCAATTGTGCTACAACCTCCAGTGGAAAGGACAAAACTTGGTTACTAGATTCGGCCGCTTCCCATAATATCACGGGTGACCTTTCCAATTTATCCATTCATTCTGAATATGATGGCACTGACGAAGTCATTCTCGGTGATGGTTCAGGTTTGGCAGTCTCACACATTGGTTCTTTGGCTTTGCACTCTCCCTCCCGCACTTTTACCTTACGTGATACTCTTTGTGTTCCAAACCTTTGCAAAAATTTAATTTCTGTTCATCATCTCACCAAACAAAATAATGTCTTTGTTGAACTTCACCCCTTTCATTTTTTTGTGAAGGACACAACCACGGGGGCGATTCTACTACGAGGAGCATGTAACAATGGCATCTACACCTTCCCGGCATCAACGGTGGCGTCTTCATCAATAAAAGTTGCTAATGTGCATGAACGGACTTCAATTGATGGATGGCACAAGCGTCTTGGGCATCCTTCTCTCAAAATAGTCCACCATCTTGTCAAGAATTTTTCTCTTCCTATTTCCTCAAACAAAACTTTGTCTTCATTATGTCATTCATGTTCTATTAATAAAGCACATCAACAACCCTTTCGAGTCACTAGTCTTCAAAGTCATGAGCCACTTGAACTTATTTACACGGATGTGTGGGGTCCCGCTAGTTATACCGGAATTGATGGATCACGATATTATCTTATTTTTGTTGATCATTTTACCAAATATACATGGTTCTATCCAATGGTTACTAAATCCGGTGTCTCCACTATTTTTCCGCATTACAAGAAATTTGTTGAAACGCGTTTTCAAAAACTTCTCAAAACACTATACTCCGACAATGGCGGTGAGTATATTGCCTTAAAATCATTTCTATTACTTCATGGCATAACTCACTATACCACTGCTCCCCACACCCCGCAACAAAATGGTGTCTCTGAACGTCGTCACCGCCACCTCGTTGAAACGGGCCTTACACTTCTTCATGATGCAAATCTTGATTTTTCCTATTGGCCCTATGCCTTTCAAACAGCATCTTACCTCATAAATAGACAACCCACGCCTCTTCTCCACCACAAATCACCTTATGAAGCTCTCTTTGGTCAAACACCAAATTATTTGAAATTAAAAAAATTTGGGTGTGTTTGCTACCCTCTCACACGGGCCTATAACTCAAATAAAATGCAGCCCAAATCCAAAGCCTGCCTTTTTCTAGGCTATTCCCCAACCCAAAATGCATATAAATGTTTTGACCCTCATACCAAAAAATTTACCATCTCACGCCATGTGATATTTGATGAAGCCCAACCTTATTTCAGCCCATCCAACCCCGCCCCTCCTCTGCCAAACCAGACCGCCCAAAGCACTCATCACTGCCTTCCCCTGTTCTTCGAAGCACCACTGGCTGTTGTGCCTCCATCAACGCTGTCTGGCGTGCCACCCTCACCGCCGCTTCAGGAAGGTGCAGCTGCCATCGTCGCACAATCCTCAGGTAACTCCGAAACCCCCTCTGGTGCTTTACTTCATAATTGCTTGCATGCCCTAGGTTCGATTCCTCCTTCACATGCACGTTTGGGTGAGTCTTCTTCCTCATTGCCATTAATTTCTCCCATTGCCATTAATTTCTCCCAATTCTTCTGCTGCTGCTTCAACTCCCAGTTCTCCAAACCCGGATTCCCCACCCATTCCCGAAATCCCAAATCCTCCCCAACGCACTCACCAAATGACCACAAGATCCATGAACCAAATCTTCAAACCCAAACAACTCCATACCGTGTCCAAATATCCCCTTCCTCAACCCATTGAACCAACGAGTGTGAGCCAAGCCGTATCTCAACCCCACTGGCGTGAAGCCATGTCCAATGAGCTTACTGCTCTCATGAAACACGGGACCTGGGACTTAATTTTACCTCCTTCACACTGTAAACCAGTAGGGTGTAAGTGGGTATTCCGTGTTAAACGGAAAGCCGATGGGTCAGTGGACCGATTCAAAGCTCGTCTGGTCGCTAAGGGTTATAATCAGCGCCCTGGTGTTGATTACAAAGACACCTTTAGTCCCGTGGTCAAACCAGCCACTATTCGAGCTGTCTTATCCATTGCCGTCATGAATGGATGGTCCTTGAGGCAAATGGACGTCAACAATGCCTTTCTCAATGGTGAATTAACTGAGACTGTGTTTATGGAGCAACCCCCAGGGTTCAAAGACTTGTCCAAACCTAACCATGTTTGCAGGTTAAAAAAGGCAATCTATGGGCTTAAACAAGCCCCACGGGCTTGGTACACAGCTCTTAAAAATGCCATTCTTCAGCTGGGTTTTTCCAATTCCAAAGCAGATTCCTCTCTATTTATTTACAGCCAAGGATCAACACTATGTTATTTTCTGGTTTATGTTGATGATCTTGTAATTACAGGAAATAATTCGCTTTTTGTGACCTCTATTATTAAGCGGCTGGGTGACATGTTTTCTCTCAAAGACATGGGTTCCCTTCATTTTTTCCTAGGGGTTGAAGTCATTCCTACTCCAGCAGGCTTGTTCCTCTCACAGCATAAGTATATTCGTGAATTGTTAGCCAAAACAAGTATGAGTGGTGCCAAAGATGTCTCCACCCCTCTCTCTACAACTCAATCCCTTCAATTAATTGATGGCACCGCTGCTGTGGACAGCTCTGAATTCCGTAGAATCCTTGGCAGCCTTCAATACCTCTCCTTGACCCGTCCAGATATCTCTTTTGCAGTCAACAAACTCTCTCAATTTATGCACAAGCCGACTTCAAATCACTGGACAGCCATCAAAAGGCTCCTCCGCTACTTAAAACAAACCATTTTTCATGGTATTCAGATCACCAACACTGGACCTCCGGTCTTAAGAACATATTCAGACGCTGACTGGGCTGGAAACATTGATGACCGCACATCCACATCTGCCTATATCAGTTTTTTGGGATCCAATCCCATTTCTTGGAGCTCAAAGAAACAACGAGCAGTCGCACGCTCCACAACAGAGGCTGAATACCGGGCACTAGCAACTGCTGCTTCTGAGACAATGTGGCTGTCCATCCTCTTCAAAGAACTAAACTTTCCAGTCAAAGACTCTCCCCAGTTGTTATGTGATAATCTTGGAGCCACTCATCTCAGTTTTAACCCCGTCAATCATTCGCGCATGAAGCACATTCAAATCGATCTTCACTTTGTACGTGACTTAGTGCAAAAAGGAAGCCTTCAAGTCAGACATGTCCATACTCAAGACCAGTTAGCTGATTTGTTAACAAAGCCATTGTCACGACAGCGAACGGAACTGCTACGTACCAAGATTGGTCTTGCCGATGGAAGCTCAATCTTGCGGGGGCGTATAAGGGAAGAATGTGTGAATCACAAAACAGAGCATGTCTAGCCTAAAATCATGTCAAATATACTGCCATCACTTCTGTATCTGAAATTGATTCTCATAGCTGTATACTGTAACAGTAGCATAGAATTAGCCTAGATGTTTGAATATTTCCTAAATTAGTTTATCAACCTTTGTGTATATAAAGACAGAACTTTTATCAATAATAAGTGAGGAAAATTATTCATTGAATCACGGCAAGATCTGTTCCTTTACATATCCTTACAAGAGCCAAGTAGGCGGCTTGAGGTCCTACGAGGTACCCACTACTCCAAGTACCCTCCCGAAGAGAAAAATCTAAACATATGCAAGAGTTCATGGATGACAATCGATACAGTACAAGAGATTCCCTAGGGAGTCTCAGTCAAGCGGATTGCGCAAAAACCTTAAAAACTATGGTAGCAGCTACCTTATTAAGCGGCCCAAACTGCTTTCTCAAAAAAGACAAATCTTAAATGGAAAATGAGCATTACGTTTACGAGGACAAAGAAAAGAGACTTGTAAAGCAGTGCAAATTAAGAAATGAACCAGACTTGGAGAAGCTGATAGCAAAAACTAACGGTAGGAGCACAAGTAAAATCACTACAGCTACAAATGACGATAATCATATGTAAGTTGACAATATCAAGCTCTAGAGACAAAAATATCTATTGGATTGCCTTTCCATATCTGCTCATCATACAAGTAATTGTATACTCAACTTTCCTCTGCCTCAAATGCAAACAAATATTCTGCATTTCAACCCAAACCATTGTGGGCTGGGCCCGCTGGGGGAAGAGTAATGGTCATGTGATCATATAACCAAATGACAGATGAATACTCTATGCAAGGAAATCCAAGTAGTCTTCCTATGATAAGAACTTGATAACACAATTCTTACCACTTCAACCTTTGTCTGACTAAAAAAAAAAGCTTATCCTGCATACTTCATCAGAGCAATTTTCTATTCCACATTCCTTGCAGGGGAACTCCAATATAACACTGACAGCAAGGTTTTCATATGTCCATCACTCATTCCTAGGAATAGTACTTTTCCCATAGGCAGTGGCAGCTCCAGAAAATTTTTCCAAGGCGTTCAGTGTTCATTACAAAACTTGAATATAACATCACTAAAAAAAAAAAAATTACATGAAATTTTATAAAATCCTTTTACAAGTCTTCGAATATAACATCACTAAAAAAATTCCAAACAAATAATTAAATAAAGTAACACACTATCAGTCTATCACAGTATCACTACAAGACAATTAGACAAATATACAGTAAAAACATAAAATATAAACTATCAAATAAATAAATAAATAGGGTTAATTACACTTTACCACCCTGAACTATCATCCATTTTTCACTTCACCTCCTAAACTTTAAAAAGTAACAATTGACCCCCTAAACTATTAAAATTGCACGGCCGTTACCCCCTGATGCCAAAATCCAGTTAAAATAGACGGAATTGAACCACACGTGACACGCACGTGCTCCCAGGCCCACCAAATTAACTTTACCAAATTATTTTTTTTCAAAATCCCGAATTACCCTTACCCCCCTTAACCAAATCAGATAAAAACATGATAGAACCTCATGAAGGCTTATGCTTAAATAGTGTTGGCAATGAACTTATATAAAAATAATGTTATCTCAATAAAAATTTATCATAACAGGGTTCACTAGCCTGGACCGATCGGCCGTTCCGATGGTGGAGCTCTCGTGTGCCGCAACGTGCAGAGACTGGACCGATCGGCTCTGTTCGGAACCGGGTTCACTAGCCTTTCCAGAACCCGATCTTGCGAGTTTCCGAAACCGAAATCTTGGACCATCCAAAGAGCTTGCAGTGCCAGCTTCGATTCCTTTTCGGACGAAGAATTTTCGAAGAAGATTCAAGAATTGGCACTTAGATTCCAACTCTTAGACGACGAAAGTACCACCATAGATTCGGAATCTGAGATCGTTTCGGAAGAAAGTATCGCCGAAATTTACGAAAGTAACTTCGAGTTTAATTCCGTGGAGCCTCTGTGGCCGGAAATCCATCAAGAGCCACCGGATTGGGCCGGGAGAGACGAGATTATTCC
Source organism: Fagus sylvatica (assembly GCA_907173295.1). Taxonomy (NCBI): domain Eukaryota; kingdom Viridiplantae; phylum Streptophyta; class Magnoliopsida; order Fagales; family Fagaceae; genus Fagus; species Fagus sylvatica. Next base: position 2,302,231 of record OU015763.1, on the reverse strand, counting down.
CGTGAGTATCGAACGGAAAGCGAACAGCGTGGATCTCCCACTCTCACTTGGAATCATAAAGCGAAAGATGCAATGGCAGGACGGGTTTAGAGAGGTAGGAGAATCGGCGTTGACCCACTGAGAAAACCCCGATCACAGTGTATGTTTTTGGCCCAAAGAACAGTTTTGGGGGTGATTGATTGAGGTTTCAGTTTTGGGGGCCATTGTGCTGGTGGTTGAAGGTGTTCTGGTGTTTTTATCTCAGATATGGTTAAGGCGGGTAAGGGCAATTTGGGGTTTTGATAAAAATAAATTTGGTAAAGTTAATCTGGTGGGCCTGGGAACACGTGCGTGTCACGTGTGGTTCAATTCCGTCTATTTTAATTGGATTTTGGCATCAGGGGGTAACGGTCGTGCAATTTTAATAGTTTAGGGGGTCAATTGTTACTTTTTAAAGTTTAGGGGGTGAAGTGAAAAATGGGTGATAGTTCAGGGTGGTAAAGTGTAATTAACCCAATAAATATTATATTAAAAACTAAGATTCGGTCAAATAACTAAACAACTAACAAAGTAACAAAACAAGTAGTAGATAAGAACAAAAAAAAAAAAAAAAAAAAAAAAAAAAAAAAAAAAAAACACATACCAACTGAACGGCGGAACCAGTGAACCAGCAGGAGGCGTGGGCGCATGGCGTGACCGAGTGGCGGCGGCAGCAGCAGCGTGAGGCGGTGCGGTGAGGGACGGTCTGGCGGTGGACCGGTGGTGGCCTTCGCAGCAGGGGTTATCAGTTTTTCTCTCTTCTCTCTCTCTCTCTCTCTGACTCTCTGTCTCTCAATTTGGGATTTTTTTTGTCTTTGTTCAGGGCACGCACTCCGCACGGTAAGTTTGGGATTTTTTATTTATTTATTTTTTTTCTGAATAGAATAAATTTAATTAGTGGGCTGGTTCAAACATTTGGGCTTAAACAAGTTATTATTTGGGCTTATTTTGTATTATGGGCTTAAATAAGTGTTGTTATTTGGACTTTTCATTTTTGAGTATGGTAAATTGAGTTTATTAGATAAGGGTGTTCACAAATTATTTGAGGGTGTTCACAATTTTTATTTGAGGGTGTTCACAATTTTTTTTAAGTTGAGATTATCTATATAAAAAAATTTTCTTCCTTTGATTTTTTAAAAAGTCAGGGTGTGCAACGTAGAGCCGCCCCTGCCCATAGGGTAGGAGATTTCGATATTTCAGTCCTAAGGTTCTTGAATTTAAGGCTGCAATCTCCTCCACTGCAGTATAAAAGACTATAGTAGAGCATTAGAAGATTCATTTATAATTAGGCACACACACATATTCAGGGGCAAAAACAAGAGAGAGAAGGTGTAAGCAAAGAAGGGAGGCCCGCTTTATTCATAGATGTCAAATAACAACCAGTTCAACATAAGTAATCTAATAAATTCAACCACAAGTTTAATGATGAGACCAGCTGCTCAACTCGGAGTCTCAGTTCTCATTTTCAACTTATTCTTGCATCAAAGCAAATATAATAGTCAATTCAACCACATTATCTGACAAGCCCAGCTACTTACACATGCAATATCTTGGTTCTCAACTTATTCTCCCTTAATAATTTTGCTGTATGATGTGCAAAATAAAACAAAACATTTTTTTTTTTTTTTTTTTTTTTCTTTTTTCTTTTCAAATGCTTTCATGGGGTGTATCATGATTGGATGGTCGACAAAGCTTAAGGTAACGGAGAGAGCTG
>OU015763.1:2249438-2300399 GCA_907173295.1 Fagus sylvatica | reverse complement strand
ATGGATCACAAAGTCTGGTATTACCGTATTAATTGCATTATATGATTGAAAAGAATAGGTTTAATTGCATTATTTGATTGAAAAGAATAGGTTGGTCATTAGGGGCCAAATGCATATAGATCATGGATCACAAAGTCTGGTATTACTGTATTAATTGCATTATATGATTGAAAAGAATAGGTTTAATTGCATTATTTGATTGAAAAGAATAGGTTGGTCATTAGGGGCCAAATGCATATAGATCATGGATCACAAAGTCTAGTATTAATTGCATTATATGATTGAAAAGAATAGGTTGGTCATTAGGGGCCAAATGCATATAGATCATGGATCCCAGTTCTCTGGAACCTGCCAATTGGAGGATGGATTATGTTCTATGGATATAAAGGTTAGGAGGTCGACCATGGATTTTGAAAGTGATTGATCTCTCTCTCCCATTGGATCACAAAAAAGATTACAAAGTTTTTTTTTCTTTACTTTTTTTGATAATTTGATAGTTAAGTGAGAGGAATTTAAGCCTTAATTTTCCTCATAAAGGATAAGAATTAATACAACTTGAACTACAAAGTTACCAGAAGATTACAAAGTTGATTAAAAGTTATTTGGTGTAGAGATTATTATTATTATTATTTTAAAATATTTGGTGTAGAGATGGTTAGCACGTCAAAGGTCAAACATCTAAAATATAGCTCCGGGCTCCTACCTTTGTCAGGGGAAAAATATGAAGAATTGAATAAATGTGTTAATGAGCATTTAATATTTATACTTTATGAAAAATAATAAATGGTAGAAACTAGAAACTGAATTCTCCCAAACGCTAACACCTATATAAAATGTCTTGACAAATGTGTATTGCGAAGAATGGTAGATATATCAAGAATTTTAGTGTGCAATCAAATGTCCAATAAAGGAGTGTCTTTTGATGAATTTACATATTCTAGACTCATTCATGGCTGGCTAGCAAGCCTAGCATCAGCCCTCAAAAACTACAAATCAAGACTAATAACGAAATTGCAAGAGATTATGTTCTTAATTTATATTCGACATATATATTCTTGCTGGTTAAGATGACTATTTTATATTGCTTTAAAGCTGACAACTAAGGCTGCACTTGTAAAGTAACTGTTCTGTTTAAACTCGTCATTATTCAACATGCAGTTAAAGTTATTCAACATTGATTGTTATTTTACACCAAAGAATGCCTTCGTTCCTCCCTGCATGTTCTCTCTTTATGACTTTATACGCCTCTCACTTTTTCTCTCTAAAAAAGTTTATTTCTCTCACTACAAATCTACAATAGTCAATAAATATTATATTATATCTTTTTTTTTTTTTTTTTTTTTTTTTTTTTTTTATTTTTTTTTTTTTTTTTTTTTTCTTGGCTTCAAATTTGAGGATTTGAGTATTGAGATCTTCTACAAAATTTGGATTCAACACATAAATAGGTAATAATATCAATCATCACCCTCTTGAATAATTTTTTTTTCTTTGTAATTAGGGTTTGTAAATTAAGATTTAATAAACTATGCATTTGTGATATTCATTGTTCAAGTATTTAATCTTATGTAGATATTGGGATAAATCACTAAATCAGCGTAATTAGATTCTATTGTTCTATACTTTTCTATTTTAATTTTATTAAATTTTACTTGTTAGTTAGGTACTATTGTTTTTTTTTTTTGGTAAATAAGGAGCATATATTAAGCACTAAACACAAATTAAACAATTACAATAAAGCTCAGCCTTATCAAAGGCTAGCAAATTCACCACCACAGGAGGTGGGTTCACAAAAGTTATAAAGGAAACATCTAAATTAAGACTCAGTTTTGCCATAGCCTCCGCACACTGGTTCGCCTCTCTAAACACATGTTTCACAACCGGATTGGTAAATTCCCGCAGAAGGTCCCTGCAATCGGACAATAAAGGATCCATTACCAAATTAATACAGTTGTTATTAAGCAAAGCAACAACCATTTCAACATCCACTTCAACTAAAATAGATAAAATCCCTAATTGTTTAGCTAACACAAGTCCATCCTAGGTACTATTGTTACATGTTGTTTTGGCTTGGAAAAGTTCTATTATTTTAGCTGAAAAGGTTTTGTTATTTGCTTGGGTTTTGTTATTTGTTTTTTGGCTGTAAAGTATATTGTTGTTATTTTATTTTTTATTTTTTTGTTTTGTTTTACTTGTTTTACTTGTTTTTTTTCACTATATAGCTCCTCGAAAATATGAATCTAGGCATCAAAAACTTCATAAAAAAAATAATAGAAAAATTGATTGAATCCCAAAAGGGAGCTCTTGAAAAAATTGTTACCAGTGATAAACAAAATATCACAGAAAAATTAGGTGATAGTTTAACAAATGAACAATAAATTCATTTTAAAGAGTTAGAAGATAATACAATAATACAATCAAAAGATACAAATGAAAATAAGGCTTACGACAGTCAATCAAAAGATAACAATGAAAGTAATCGTAATGCTAGTCAATCAAAAGATACTAATGAGAATATTCAGAATGATAGTCAAAAGTGTAATATACCAACTTACGATAGTCAATCGAAAGATACCAATGAAAATAATCTTAATGATAGTCAATCAAAAGATACCAAATGAGAGAATATACCGAATGATAGTCAAAATTGTAATATACCTACTTGTTTGAGAGATAATTCATTGTGGAGACTACACATGAGACTTTAATATAATATATAGGGACACCACTTAACCTCAAAAGCTTAAGCCTGTAGGTTTAGACCCTATTATGTTATATTAAACTCCTCAACTTCTTTACTTTTATTCCACGTATGAATTCCTACATGTATACCCAACAAACTTGACCCACATCCCCACATGTATAAGTGACATCATTTATGAGTAATGCTATAGGCATAGTAATTTCATAATATTTTCTACAACAATTGAGTTGAGAGCTTTTTACATGTCAGATTATAATAGACTTCACCCACATCCATGTGTATGAACTATGAAGTGACATCATCCAATACGTGAATCCTACTTTGATGAGCTCAGCTCTCTTCAATTACCTTGAGTTTTGTCAATTATCCAATCATGATACACCATGAAAGCATTTGAAAAAAAAAAAAGAAGCTAAATCATAAAATATGTTTTGTTTTATTTTGTCGACATCATAACCTCCCACAAGAAAAAATCTAGGGAAAATTACACTTTACCATCCTAAACTATCACCCTAATTCACTTTACCCCCTAAACTTTAAAAAGTATCAATTGACCCCCTAAACTAATCCAATTGCATGGCCGTTACCCCCGAGGCCAAAATCGAGTTAAAATAGACGAAATAGAGCAACACGTGACACGCACGTGATCCCGGGCCCACCAAAACACCTTTACCAATTTGATTTTTATTAAAACCCCAAATTGCCCTCATCCACTTTCTTTCTTTTTCTTCTTTCCTTATTCCCAGATCTTCATCGAAATTCCATGGCCAAGAATAAGAGCTCGAGCTCGAGCTCTGTTTGCCACCACTCACCACCGGCGTCACCACCAACAATGGTGGAGGATTTTGGCTCTCTCTCCTTTGCTATTTTTCTTTCTCACGACCTCCATGGCCTCACACTCTCTCTCGACTATCTCTCTCTCTGCTTTCTCACCGAAGCTCTAAGGCACCCATGGCCTGAACAAGAGCTCGAACTCCCTCACAGACTCATTCTCACTCTCACCGAGGTTCTCGATCTGGCCAAGGCTCCCTCACTGGAGCTCGAACTCCCTCACGGACTCATTCTCACTCTCACCGAGGTTCTCGATCTGGCCAAGGCTCCCTCACCGGAGCTCGAACTCCCTCACGGACTCATTCTCACTCTCACCGAGGTTCTCGATCTGGCCAAGGCTCCCTCACCGGAGCTTGAACTCCCTCACGGACTCATTCTCACTCTCACCGAGGTTCTCGATCTGGCCAAGGCTCCCTCACCGGAGCTCGAACTCCCTCACGGACTCATTCTCACTCTCACCGAGGTTCTCGATCTGGCCAAGGCTCCCTCACCGGAGCTTGAACTCCCTCACGGACTCATTCTCACTCTCACCGAGGTTCTCGATCTGGCCAAGGCTCCCTCACCGGAGCTCGACAGCCACCATGGCCATGGACAAGAGCTCTCAAGCTCTCACCCTCTCATTCTTATGGCTCCAAACCTCACGGGTTTGATGATGGCACCACTGTGATGAGGTTTGATGATGGCACCACTGTGATGGCGCGTGGGTAATAGATTTGCACGCGTGGGTAATCCAATTGATCAATGGGTGTCGTTTGTTTCTGGAATTTGTGAAGGAAGAAGAGAATTGGCCCGTTCAAACCACTTGCTTGAATCACTCTATTGTTGCCATATTTTAATTTAATGAGTGATAATTCATAATGTTCATGGCCAAATAAGATCCAAATCAGAAATATATATATATACAGAAAAAAATAAGGGAATAAAGCTCTGACAGTTTTTCAAGATTTTTCCAGTTTTGAATAAAAGCAGGCATCTTTCTAAAAAATTAATAATGGTTGATAGCTTGAAATCTTTGGCCATGGAGTTTTAGAGGAAGAAGAAGAAAAGTTCTGTGGGTGAAGATCGGGGAATAAGAAAAGAAGAAAGAGAAAGAAAGTGGATAAGGGCATTTTCGGGTTTTCAAAGGCAATTGTGGGTGATATCTGTTCGGGTGGGCCTGTATGTCATGTGCATGTCACGTGTTACACTATTCCGTCAATTCTAACGTGATTTTGGACTCAGGGGGTAACAACCGTGCAATTGGATTAGTTTAGGGGGTGAAGTGAAAAATGGGTGATAGTTGAGGGTGGTAAAGTGTAATTTACCCAAAAATCTATTAAGTCTACTCCACCGCCATATGAAAGGGCAGAGTCTGTCGGGCCGACTTCAATAACTTCGCATAGCAGTGCACTCGTGGTGGGTGGATTGACCCTCATAGGATACTCGGGTGGTGGGCTCATTGATCTAGGACTTTATGTAAAAATATCAGATGTCCCAATACTATCAGCTTATGTGGGACGTGCGTATTTATTGTTTTTGTCTATTGAGTTTGCTTTTGTATACAAAGTATTGATTGTTATTATGTGGATTTGGCTATCAATTAGCGGGACTCCAGCTCTGGTTTCTTCAAGGTTAACCCTTAGCTTCTTTTTTTTTTTTTTTTTTTTTTCTTATGAGTTTTGGTTTTGATATTGCATTTTCTTTGAAGTTGAGGTGTTTGTTTTCACAGGCTCTCGATACACTACTATTTGTGACGCCTTCTTGCATTGGAGGAAGGTATACATTGTCTCTCTTTATCCGTGTCTAACGCATACAAAGAGGCATATTTGTTTTGTGTAAATGTTTGAATGTTTTTGTTTTACTAATATCTCTTACTTTCATGAAGCATATATGGAACCTTTTGCTATGCCTAATTCCATTGGATAGTATGGGTGCATGTCTATTTATTGAGGAATAGGAGTTTATGGATAAGGTTCCTTGCAATTCTTCTTGGACTTGTAGGAAAATCTTAAAATTGAGAGATGCTGCCAGACTATACATTTAGCACAAAATAGAAGGGGACTGTTTGTTTCTATGTCATGATTCATGGCAATCCGGATGGGCCTCTATTTCCAAAATTTGGATTAATATATGAATCTGCTAGCTCTTTTGATGCAAAGATTTCTAGTGATATTAAGGATGGCCAGTGGAGGTGGAAACCAGTTAGAATCAGAGGATTTGATGTTAGTTCAAAGCAAACTATTCCAAGTAGAGAATAAGAATCGTTGATTCTGTACATTGGAAGCTGTCTAAATTTAGTAAATTCTATTGTGCTTTGGCATGGGAGGATATTCGAGCAAAGCAGCCCTCCTGTTCTATGATGGAATCGTGTGTGGTTCCCTAGTACTGTTCTAAGCATTCTCTCACACTCTTGATTGCAATTAGGTATAGGCTAACTACTAGGGACAGGCTTCCTAGTTCCTAATTGGGAAAAGACAACATTATATAAAACTTGGATAGCAAAACTGGGACTTCTCACATGAGATAAATCAAGCATGTATTTTCAACTAGCATTTGTGTTCACTAGGTAAAACTTGACACTAGACAATATTGAGATCGACATATGTTGATCCCAAATGTATGTGAGAGTGATGTTTGCATATACTCGTTACACAAAGATACCATCTCCAGCTTCAACCAAATTCCCAAGGGCACACTGCTGGTGAGTCATTTTACCCAATCCAATTGACTCAGAGTGAAGGGAAAGACTGAACATGGATAAGAAGTAAAGACAAACAGCAAGCTATGAATGAAAGGCAAGAGAAGCAATTGAAATATGAGATTTATTTCCTTTGATTACTGTGCATACAGATATGCTCTTTTACACATTCTAAATTACATAAAATTCATAAACGAATGGCTTCTGACTGAACCTGCAATTCACCTTCCAAAAACTCACTCTCAGTCCACCCCAACTCCCTGCAAACCAATGTTGATTATGTTATTTAAGCAATTAGGAAGATCAAAGGGTTTCATGTGCTTCTCTAAGGGTCATAAGGCCCTAAATGGTTTAACAGAGCACTACATGAAAACCATATTTCTGAAAAATAAGAGTCATTAGATTTTAACATTAGTTATACATTAAAGAGGAATGTTATCATAGAGTCCATGAGGAGGTTGTTCAAAAAGACAAAATATGGTAATGCATCATGTCTCCAATTGGTAAAATCCTCTAAATTGCACTCTTAGATTATACATTTTCCCCCCTATAGATCAGTTACACACGTACCCACTTGGTTTTGAGCCACGACCTCAACTCTGACCGTGTTCTTACAAGGGGAGAATGTGCCATTTGACCTAGAACTCATTAGCTGCATATTTTTATTTTCTTCCAGAAATAATCTTTTATCCCAAATTCAACTCTCCTATATTATTGTGTCCCTTACAATGTCATTAGTCATCATAATGACAATAATCAACAAGCTCTGATCTAGACAATATTTAAGACATGCTGCCAGTCCATTCAGCTTTCAAGCCACTCAAATTTTAGAGCAGTGAAAACCAAAAAATAATAATGAAAAAAGAAAAAGTTAAAAAGAAAAATATTGAGGATTAAAAAAAATAAAAATAAAAAGATTGAGGAGGGTCACTAATGGTGGTGGACACAGTAGAAAAACATACCATGGGATCCCCGGACTTTTTCTCATGAAGCAGTTGATTGAATGCGTCATCATCATGAAGTATTTTTGCTCCACATCCAGGAGCATCCACAGACCCAACAGCCTCTTCATCAACCAAAACTGCATTTATAGTATCGTTTTCCACCCTGATGTCTGGAATCTATACATAAAATGAGAAAAAAGAATGCTTCCATTAGGGAGTGATATATTGTCATAATAGACCTTCAAGCTGAAAGCTAACATTTATTTAAGGTCATATGGAGTGAAGGAATCAATCAGAATACTTAGGCCATTTCACCCAAGATGGGTAAGTGATTAATTAGCAAAATTTTACCAAATAAGCAAGGAATATTCAACTACCACGGTTGCTTTGCTCAAAAAAGGGGATAAAACAATGTAAATTTTTTAACCAAAAAAGCATAACACTTAAATAATTGTAAGCCCAACCCATGCAAACAACATAATAAATTACTTGGGCCTAATTATAAAAAGCCCACAACCCGAAACACGAAGCCCAACCCACTGACTAGGGTAGATACTAGGACCCAAGTATACCTCAAACATTGCTTCTGTAAGAATATTTTCTAAAATGGCTCTTAAACCTCGGGCACCAGTGTTCTTTGCCATTGCTTTCTTTGCAATCAATCTCAAAGCATTCCCAGTAAAATGTAACTTGACCTGAAATTTTATTGACAGACAAGCAGTACCAAAAGTACCACATAGAGGGTTACCACATCTGCAATAAAAAATACTGACCACAGAAGCAATGGTTCAAAAGCTTACATTGTTCATGCTGAACATCTTCTTGTATTGCTTAGCAAGAGAATTTTTTGGTTCTGTGAGTACCTATCTTGCATAAATAAACCATTTTAAAAGTTAACTGCTTCCTTGTCAACCAAAAAAGGGAGAAAACCAACAAATTCTAGACTTCCAATTTCTAGAATTACTCACAAACAAAAACCAAAAAAGCCTGGTAGAAGCACAACTTTGGAAGCAACATCATATGATTATTGTATAAAACAGAAATGATAAAACATTTTGGAGTTTGAGCCAATTAGGCATACTAAAGTTACAAAACTGCAAATACAAAACCCCATTTATCCCTCTGAGACTCAGTGAGCATGTTAAGGCCCTAAAAAGTAACTGACACAGAAAAATCTTAACAGATTAAACATTAAAATGACAGAACACACCTGAACAAGTTGGTCTTCATTTAAAGCTGACAAACTCACTAAAATTGGAAATCTTCCAACAAATTCAGGTATGAGGCCATATGCAATAAGATCACTACTTTCTACCTACAAGTTCATTAAAAACCCATAAGGCTAGATAATGAGAGGAATCAGAATATGCATTGCACAGAAAATATAAAAGCAGGACGCAATCAATGAGAATATTAAAAAAATTTGTAACCATATTGGGTGGATTCTCACAGATTCCAACAATGAGGATGTCACTTCAGCATTGGTCGATCCACCAGTTCTCATGTTTGCACGAACTGGAGCTCCAAAGCCAATGGAAGAATCTTGTCGTCTGGAAAAAAGAACGTAAATATTTAGAAGTCCCATCACAGGAGAAGCCAACAATAGTAAAAAAAAATTCTGTTAACATCCAGCACAAGAAAAGTATTACCTCTCTGAAATCGTCTTCTCCAAATCAACAAATGCTCCACCACAAATGAAAAGTATATTTTTGGTATCCATCTGTGAATCATCTCTAGTTAAAAAAAGGCACAACTATAAGGAAACATAAATCCAGATCTATCGAGCTGTCAAAAATATTTAATTATTTGAAATTTACATTCCCACAGTTCCTAGTAAAACTACATAAATTTCAAAATATTTACAAACTATTTCCAGCGATTTCATGTGGCAAGTGCCTAGCATAAAACCAAGTTCTCCACGCATGGTCAGTTCCAGGTGCACTTGAGTGCTCCTTTGGCCTATGACTTGGCAGATATAATTGCATGAAACAAAATCAATTATATGAGAAAAACAGATAGTTTAGATCCAGCATACCTGAATGAGATCACCACGAGGATTCTTCCGAGCTCCTCTATCGGGAAATTTCTTGGGTGATGTTTTTAAACCAAAACTTAAAAGAGGATTTTTCTGTAAGGGCTGAAGTTCCTATTTTTTTAGGAAGTTAATATCTATGGCTTTGATTTGAATTGTGTTTCCTTGAACCAAGTAGTCATTTCCCTTTCCTAACTCTAAATCTGTCAGATTTGAGTCAGCCACATTGCGGGATTTTTAATAAATTGTGTAGAACTCTTTTTGAGCTGAAATTTCTGTGGTACATTATACACATATAGAAGTACATCCTTATAAATTTTCAGGCTAATCGGATGACTCTAAGTGGGTCAAACGAATTTTACAAAGGGCTGACCTGCTTCCATTTTAATCTGAAAATAGATATTTTTGCAGAATTTGTCCCAAGCTTTTATTTATTGAATTGAGTTGAAATTTCATATGAGTATTCCTTGATGTGTGTACTACTTGGTTGATTTTTATTGTGGCTTGATTCTATCGTTTAGTAACCGAAAGAAATGTATAAGTCTTGCTATCTCTGTTTGATATTCCTGATTTTCAGTGATGTGTTCTGTATTTATTGTAGTTAATGCACATTGCTTGCAATGGGGCATTAAATATCTTGGTAGCATTATGATCCCAGAGATTTCTTGTATGATTGTTTGATTCCCATTTGGGAATGGATCTCTGTCTTAGGATGGTCAACTTAGGTTTTAGAGCCTTTGGTTTGAATTTTAGGGGATCCTTTTAGTTTATGGAGATAAGTGTGATGTTCTACTTTGTGATGGGTAAGATTATTTATAGGCTTGATTTATGTTTCTAGGTTCCAAGGTACTTGATGATGGACCTAGTGACTAGATTGGCTTGCTTGTGTAGTGCTCGCTCGAGGTAAAACTGGTGATCACACGAGGTAAGTAGCTTCTTAATGGGATTTTTGGAAAAATAATCATCATTGCACATGAGATTTATTTTAAGATTTATAAACACATTTTGGAAAATTATTGTGAAATTATACTTTTCCTAGAGGATTTTGTGTATAAACCTTGATATTTATTTAATTATGAGAAAATGCATTATATTTGATATTGCATATGGGAAATGCATGATTTGCTAGATTGGAAATTTTATAAGCATCTTTCATTAATCCTTGGAGAGTTATTTGATAAAATTATTGGATTATTGTGATTTTTAAAGATGCTTTATCATTGATTTTGTTGTTTGAGATATGTTTTGGAAACTTTTAAATGTTGGAGAATTATTTGGATAAGTGACAAGCTTTGTGAATACTTTGAATGTTGAAAGGTCTTATCAAACTACTTGGAAATGAACTATGTATTTTTATTATGTTAACCTGTGAGCTACTTTTGTTATTTTACCCTTGTGCCATGACAATTGTGATTATACGGTGATTACCCAGCTGGATGCCGTTTACCTGTGGGCCTAACGAAGCTCCTGGTAGAATCACAACTTACCTGTGGGCCTAACGAAGCTCCTGGTAGAAACACAACTTACCTGTGGGCCTAACGAAGCTCCTGGTAGAAACAAAGATGTATGGTCTTTTACCTGTGAGCCTAACGAAGCTCCTGGTAGAAACCAAATTGGTCTTTTACTTGTGGGCTTAACGAAGCTCTTGGTAGAAACCAAATTGTGAGGTCTTTTACCTGTGGGCCTAACGAAGCTCCTGATAGAAGCCAAGTTGTGTGGTCTTTTACCTGTGGACCTAACGAAGCTCCTGGTAGAAGCCAAGTTGTGTGGTCTTTTACTTGTGGGCCTAACGAAGCTCCTGGTAGAAGCCTTTTCATGTGGCCTTGGGTGTTAATGTAGTTGCATCAGCAACGGCGAATGGCACATTCACAACACGAGCTAGTGTTTTCGCAAGTAACGTTTTCCCTATCCTTACAACCAAGGTAAAAAAAAAATACTTAAAAATCAAAACTGCAGCCCTTGTAAGCATCTGGTCTCACACAAATACCTTAACAAAAGAACATCATCAAATTAATACCTGAGCCAGTGGGGCCCATAAGCAATACATTGCTCTTCTCCAGCTCAACAGAATCACTGTCCTCATTTTCAGCTTCATCATTACCCAGTTCTACACCTGGCCTGTTATTCAGATGCATCAATTCAGTAAATAAAGCAAGCAGCATTTGGTGGACAGGCATCTAACTATTACTTTCATCAAAAAGTTAAAAGACATCAATGCGGACGCGCTAGCAAAACTGAAAACAACCAGTATGAACCGCTTTCTTATAGATTGTAAAGATCATAAGCTAACTCAATGCAAAGACATTGGCTGCTTTTTGTGTACACTTCCTGTGTACATGGAGGCTCCTCTTTTTTTATTAATGAAATTATTACTTATCAAAAAAAAAAAAAAACTCAATGCAAAGACAACAAAGAACTAACTTTTTATGAACGGGAGCATCATATATCCTTTTGTAGTGATTGTAAACAGCCACTGAAAGCACCTGTCACATGAAAATACATTTCAATAAAAAAAATATAAAATAAAAAAACACTGTCAATTATGTATGTTATAAAGTCATCAAAGTTAATAATGCAAACCATATACAATTCTAGCATTCCTAAACCACCCAAATATAATTATGGCCAAAATAGACTTATTAGTCCCTAAAGTTTACTTATTTTGCGTTTCTAGTCCCTAGAGTTCAAAAAATTGACCTTTTTTAGTCTTTAAAATTTAAAAAATAATATGTCACGTAATTTAAAAAATATCACATCATCTCTCTATTAAAGTAGACAAACAAACTAACGGAGTTGAATGGATAGACCAATAGCAATCATTTTTGAAACTTCACGGACCAATAGCACTCAGTGAATAAACTTTAGAGACTTGCATTTAGGCCTTAAAAGTTTATGTCAAACAAGTTTTTCTTTGAACTCACCTTAAACTTTACTTCTGCATCATGTAGCTGCGTTGCATACTATAAAAGTTGAGTCTCTCCTTCCCTTCTTTCTGATTGGCTCAGGGTGAACTTAGCTGAAAGGTTCTAATCAGATCAGTGAAGTGTTCTATATTCTCCTTGAAATTATCATGGGACATATTCCAAAAGTCATGAGTTAAAGAAGTTAAAGTAAGCTGAATTAAAGAAGGGGAGTCTGAGTAATCAGGAAATGCAAGGTCGAATAAATCCTTTAAAACAATGTACGGAAGCTGATTTTCAAGTAACAACGAATTCTTTCTTCCATCTCTTTTATAGTGTGGTTACTAAATTCTTCAAGTTTGTCTTAACCTCATCTTGTTCTATGAAAATCTTGAGGTATCTTACTTTATGCTTTTACATGGTTTGCAGTTTTACATTCAAGCGGTGAAAAGAGCTCATCGAAATAACCCTAGGAGTGTAGGCTTGTTCATTCACTCTACAAAGGTGATCTGGAAACCATGGAAACGGGTTCTGTGCATGCTTGGCACTAACTTTGCATTATTTTGGGCGTACGGATTGGTGGAAGGCTTGTTGTATCCACGTCACCCTGAAATTTATCATTGGGATGTCCTTTCGTTTTGATTAGATTTCTAAACTAATTTTTTTTCAAATTTTGTTGAGTTAATCAGTGTTTGTAGGATTATAAGCCAACAATTAAGTAAAATTGAAAAATTAAATGGAACTAATTTTTCTGATCTTCCTAGATAAGATAGAGTATGTAATTGAGTTTGAAATTATAAACTTCACAATCTGAAAATGTTAATCTTGTCACAAAAAGAATGTATGAAAATATTTTGAGGATGATAAACTTCTTAGAAATATTTTGCTTAAACATAAATATTAAAATTTTATTTGAAGAACATGAATAATATTTGATGCTATTCATCATTTAAGGAATCTGAGATGTTCTAAGCTTCAATTGTCTCATTTTTATTTTTGGGGCAGCCGATATCTCAGCAATTCAGATTATTAACGAGGTTGTTTTACAGGACTTTCATCATCTATCTGGTCTGAGAGCCAATCCAGTAAGAGTGAAACTTCCTATGTTGGGTTAGATGATGATATAAAGGAGGAAATTATTGTAACATTTAAGGGAAGTAAATTACCTATAAGGTCCATGGGAGTGCCCCTAATTTTTAGCAAACTTTCAGCCGAGGATTGTCAGCCTCTTCTCTTCAGAAGATTGATACCAGAATTGCCTATTGAACTTCCAAGCACCTCTCACTTGCTTGCATGTTCCACTATGGGAATCAATCCTCTTTAGCATTCAAATTGTGCAGTTTGTTCATCCTTCTCACGCAAGTTACTAAATCCATTGAGCAAAAAATTAACAATTTGTTATGGAAAGGATGTAACACAAAAGCTCGTGGAGTGAAAGTTTCATGGGAAATATATAGTGTGTTGTGTTCCAAAAAAGGAAGGGGAATTAGGCATACAAAGGATTGGAGATTGAAATAAAGCTACATTCATGAAGCATATATGGAACATTTTACTATTCCTAGGTCCATTTTGGGTAGCATGGGTGCATGTTTATCTATTGAAGAATAGGAATTTATTATGGATATTAAAGGTTCCTTGCAATTTTTCTTGGACTTGTAGGAAAAATTTTAAATTGAGAGATGCTGCATTGCTGCTAGACCTTTCATTCAGCACAAAATAGAAGGGAACTCTTTGTTTCTATGTCATGATTCATGGCATCCGGATGGGCCTCTATTTCTACATGTCACACCTGTAGAAAAGGAAGTCACACCTGCAAAAAGGAAAACCTTCCAACATGGGGCGCAACTATTCTGCCCATTATTGCATTGAGACGGATTACCATCAGATCACCAAAAAAGTATTAATTTAGGATCAATTAACATTAATTTGGTGTGTCAAGAGCCTTGTAGCTCAACTGTCACTTATTGGTGTTTTCAACGGAAACATCCAGGATTCAAATCTCCCTCCCTATTTGATACACACCTATTTAGATCTTAATATGAAATATTAGAACACCATTTAACTCTAAAGCTTAAACTTGAGGGTTTGGATCAATTATGTTTTATTAATTTTTCAAGTTCTTTATTTTTCATCCATGTAGGACTTACAATTACATGTGTATATCCAACTGTGTCAAATGAAAAAGCAGTCATTCTCTTTTAAACTTTCTAAAGACAAATGCTACAAGCACACCAAACAATATATTGGATATATTCATGTATTATTCAACATGTCAAGGAGGTAATTTATTAATGGCTGGCTTTCAAACATCCAAGGATTTTGCTTAATGATCAATTAACAATGGATTTTATTAGCTAGAGATATAGAAGTAGTCTACAAGGACGCAGAAACATGACAATTTTAAAAAATATTAGGATATAACACGTCATGTATTTTACAATGGCAATTTCAAATACATTGAAAATAATTACAAAAGGAAAAAAATTACGAAGCGATCACAAATTACTTATGCTTTGGTAGTAGTTGGATGATAGAGCATACGGTTTGTATGAAAGTGAGCACCAGCAAAATGACAGCAGCGATTGTAGAAGCAGTTCTCCAAGGAGTGCTAAAATAATCCCTCTTTAATGTTGCCTTCCAATTTTGCCAACGATTCTCATAGAATTCATTCAAATCTTCACTGAGAAAACAGTAATTAGAGCTCAAATTCGTCCATACAATTTCATTGTTAAGACGGTTAACCATCAATGTTGCTGCATTGCTGTCGCCTAGGTAATTAACCATGATTCCCTTTTTACAAAGTAAATCCACATAACGTGTGGTATTGATAAGGAAATCCAATATGAAATAGTAATCTGTAATGTATGCTTGTCCTATATAATGATATTGCTCAAATGCCATCAGGTTTCGAATATGAGATTCTGTCTTATCCTCCAATTGTATGCATGGGATTTCCAGCACTCCGTTTGTGAATTTTAAGTCAAGTAAGCATTTGCTTGAACTAACCTTGAACTTTTCTCCTGCCTCATGCAGCTGGGTTGCGGAGTACAAATGCTTAATCATTTCAACACATCTTGGTGGTAGCCCCTGGGTTTGAGGTAGCTGAAAGGTTCTAAGCAAATCAGTGAAATGTTTTATTCTCACATCGGGAAGGGATGGAATATTCTGATCGTTGAAGTCCGAAAAGAAGTTAACAGTAAGCTGAATTAAAGAAGGAGACGAGTTGGAGAGAAAGGGAAATGCAAGGCCAAATAGCTCCTCAATAATAAAGAATGGAATTTGATTTTCCAGTAATACCAAGTCCCAAATCAAAGCATTAATCAACCAAAGTGAATCGTCACTTGTCCAGCTACACCAACATTTCCAGAAATATTCGAGAATGAAGCTCACATCCAGCAAGATCATTTTCACAAAATCATCACTGCTAAGCTGAATAGCCTCTCTATAACACCTGCGAATCCCTCCCTCCCTTTGCTTTATAGTACTTACTAAAGTCTCCAAGGTTATCACAACATTTTCCCTTTCCATGAAACTCTTGAGGTATCCCACTTTTTGCTTTTCCATGGTTTGCAATCTTATGTTGCCGTGGTGAAACGGACCAATTGAAATAACCTTAGGAGTGTAGGCTGCTTCATTCAATTTACGCAGATCATCTGGAACCCTATAGATACAGCAATCAGTTGATAAGGGAGGCTCGAAACTTGTTAACATTTTTGTGATTTCATTTATCAACTCTATATGTTGTTGTCCATTTCCAATTGAAGCATTTGCTTCGATTTGACCTTTTTCATTTTGATTTTCATTTCCTGTGTTTGCTTCCGTCGGAGTTTCAATATTTTGAAGTCCATTCTTTATTAAAGCATCTGCTTCCTGTTTAATGTTTCTACTAGTCGCAAACCCGTGCACGGAAAACTACTGAAAATAAGATCTAAAAAAATACTGAGTTATTTTACTTGGAACAAAAGGTAATATAACCTTATTAGATGAAGCAAATACTCATAAACCTAATAGGTGGACCCTAAAACATATATTCGTTAAAAGAATTAGTTATAAAAAATACCACACCCATCTTTTCAAAATGAGACAATATGTATGCCGAACTATGGGTTGATATAAAACATTAACAACTATGAACAATAAGCAAGAATTAGTTATAAAAAATACCACACCCATCTTTTCAAAATGAGACAATATGTATGCCGAACTATGGGTTGATATAAAACATTAACAACTATGAACAATAAGCAAACTGGCGCACTATTTGTTTATCGATTCCAATACAACAAATTATGTTGATTTTAAAGCAAAAAACACAAACACCTGGAGGAATAGTCACTTTAACCTCAAGGCTATATCACAATTTGAGAAATAAGAGGGTATCCTTCAGCTCTAGTTCTAGATTTTTACCCAACACCCATAATCTTAAGAAAGAGAAATTTTTTGGCTTCCATTAAGATTAAAGTGAAATGATCACTTGAATTATAGAAGTGACAGTAGTGAAAAAAATTTAAACAAAACACATTAGCCCAAAGGACCACAAATTATAACCAAAGGTTATGTATGGTTTAAACCTTTCCTCGAGGTCTTGACTTCCATTTATACATGTTAAAAACTGTATTTTGCAAAACAAAATGGGGAAACTATATGCAAAAGATTCCATCCTTTAATTGTAAGTTTACATACATAATCTAAATTTAGTTTTACAACAACAAAAACATACTATTTCATATTGTAAATCAACCTCACTATACGAATGCACTCTCCATTTCAATGTATTTTTCAAATCATTCATCTTTTCAAAACACTGTTGCATTCATTATCTCAAGAATTTTAACAAACACTATCGCCAATCTATCTCTGTTCTAGGCATCTAATCTGCACAAAAGCCAATAGCAACTGCAAGAGCTATCACGTTGCTCAATGCTATGAGGGCATTCCACCTAACAATCTTGACCCAAGCATCCTCCTTCTAGAATCCCATCTCCTTTCATTGAACCTACTCGTCAACAATTTTAAGTGAGAAAGTTTACAGCAAGTGTTTTCAAGTAAAAATCATGTTTGCACAAAATCTAAGCACCCTAACTCACCAGCTTGATGAAAGAAAACCAAAGCCTGAGCCCAATATCACATTTTGACTACAAAGACCAAGATGTCTCATCTTTACATCAAAGAGAAGATAAAGAAAAATGCAATTATATTTACTGTAAAAGCAAAAGCAGGAGAACAAAGACCAAGAAAAGCCTAAGTACCACCAAAGCACTTCTATCATTACAATGGTTTTCACTACTAAATTGAAATTTTTTATCCTCACATTATTTCTAACCACAACTCGATAAGCCAGCAATCCATAAAAAATAATTAATAAAGGGATTGTTCAAGTATATATTGTCATCCATAATCAATAATCGAAAAGCCTTATAAATAGTTATAAAAAGAAAAATTAAGCCAAATACATAAACATAATATCATTCATAATAGAGTGACCCCAAACCCAATCAACCAAATTTACCATTTTGAGAATATCTGGTTCTCTCTCAATTGGCCTTCTTCCACAAGCCACTTCAGTATAACCACACGATAGATGAAAACATCAATCTTGTCACTTGTCAGTTGCTTTCCCATACTTAAGATACTCAGGTGCAAAGTATCCCATTGTTCCAACGGTAAATGTTGACACAGGGCTCTTATCATGATTCATGAGATTTGCCAATCCAAAATCACCCAGCCTCACATGAAACCCCTCATCCAACATACATTACCAGTCTTTATGTCCCTATGAATGACTTGTTCACATTCTTGATGCAAATATATTAAAACTGAAGCCAAGCCAACAGCAAACAGCTTATTTGCACACATTCAGATTAGAATAAGAAATTAAAATCACACTTGGAGGCCTTTTGTCGAACACCTAGAAGATACAACCAAGATAAAATAGAATTTTGGTTAATCTACAAGTGCTGAAATTCAGGGAAATAATTAAAATTCAATTTTTCAACTTATGGTGAACAAATCAAACACAGAATAAACTGGATTTTAGTGCGCACCGCGCCATCAATTGGATTTTAAGTCGTTTGGCAGTGTGTGAATATTTGTTGTAAATTGAATCACACCACTCTCATTATATTTGCAAAAAAATATAAACTCCAAAAATTCCTATTTTTATACACATATTTTTCCTTTTCTGGGAGAGAAAGAGAGTTCATGAAGAGCCAACATCAATAACCAAGCAAAATTATTATTTAAGAAATCAGAAATCTATATAAGAACAACTCCACCCTTCATAGACTTGCTGTGAATATTAATTTTTTAGTATAGCAGTTTGAATATCCATAATAATAAAAATAAAAGAGAAAGAGAAAGAGAGGAAGAAAGGAAATACCAGAGATTTTATAAGCAGAAGTGGTACTGTAGTAGTAATAGATAACACTAACAGAGTGAGTAGAAAATAGTTGAATAAAATGGAGGTATAGAGGGTGGTCATGATGATGACGATGTGAGTTTTTAGTGAGGGGGGCTTGCAGAAATCTATATATATTGCAAAAGGCAAATGGCTCCAGATGAAGAGAGACATAAAGACTGCCATGGTTTAGGCGGAAGAGTTGAGAAGGCAGAGAGTTGCTAAGTATGGAAAAGTCTAGAATCCTAAAACGAAACGCCAATTAAGCCCCTTTTTTTTCAATACGACGTCGTTTTGATATAATTTGTTTTTTTTTTTTTTTTAAAAATGAAGCCTATTACTGATTTTTCTTTCCCTTTGTTACCTATATGAAATGGTATTATTTAGCCAAAAAAAAAAAAAATGATATTGTTTTGAAACTGGTCACTCTATCAAAATTAACGTGGCAAAACAACTATCTTTTGAGGCAAGCGAAGCAGCACATGGTTAAAAATAAAAATAAATAAAAAAAGGAAAAAAGGAAAGATTTTAAGAGTAATTTAAGAGGAATTTAATAATGTAATAAAGTATAAGTATAATTAAATGCCTTGACACACGACACATAACCGATAATAAATCTCATGCAATTGACATGGACAAATTAATTTTTGCCACGTGGTGTGTTATGTCCATGTCATTCAAAATCAATGCAATATTTTGACAAATGTCAAGTCATAGAAACTTCTAACTTAACAAATGGCAAGCATTTGATAGAGTCCTCTGGTTTAATATATATATATATATATATATATATAGATATAGATATATAGATATAGATTAGCTGATTCTTCCATCTATCAAGTTGCCTTCATTAAATTTCCTGACGAGAAACACAAGAGTTATATAGCATTAGAAATTAGAATACTAGCTGTTATAGTTTCGTTTCAAAATAATTTATAGTAAGTTTTCTATATGGCCTATGTGTAATGCTGGTTCTATAGTATGATATGATGCCATTAATATTGAGGGAATTAATTTCAGTTATCATTAAAAAATAGAAGAAAAAAAATTAAAGAATGTTATTTAATTGATATATTTAATCAAATAATAATTATTAGTATAAATCATATTATACATCACAGGGGAGGTGTTGAAAATAATGGAGTTATGGTTGGAAGAGGTCGCAGAATTTCCAACCCCAATTTTCCAGCCCTTCATTGGACAAGAACACCAAAAAGAAACTTTAGCCCCAATTTCTAACCTAGGTTGCATGGATAGTCGGATACTCCATTTGGCCCACGCACCCATACTTGTATCATACCCATACTCCATTTGGTGTGCAAATCAAAACACACACACAATTAATCTAGATACAAAACGAGTCGTTTTAAAAAAAAAAAAAATAGTAAATT
The DNA here is from genome assembly GCA_907173295.1 of Fagus sylvatica. Classification (NCBI taxonomy): domain Eukaryota; kingdom Viridiplantae; phylum Streptophyta; class Magnoliopsida; order Fagales; family Fagaceae; genus Fagus; species Fagus sylvatica. Next base: position 2,280,526 of record OU015763.1, on the reverse strand, counting down.
ACACCAACCTCCTGTGAAGTCTATCAAAATGATACTTCCATATGGTGTGTTTGGATGGGGGAGTAAGGGGAGAGTAGAGGGAAGGGGATGGGGATGAGGATGGTTTAATAAACCTTGTTTGAATGTTTTTTAGAGGGGAATGGCGGAGAGTTTGAGGGGATTTGGATGTGGTATCTTACCCTCTAAACCTCTAATTTTTAATTCCCCCAAATTAGGGTAATTAGGAGGGGGAGGAGAGGGAAGTGATTCCACTTATTTTAAAACGATTTGAATTGTCAATTTTACCTTTACGATGTGAAATTATATATTATATTCCTTAAAACTAGTAAAAAGGCCATATAATATTATATGATTATTCTCCTTTCCTCTCCTCCCCTATAACATCCAAACAAAGAAGAGACATATCTATTCTCATCCCCTACTTATAATTATATATATATATATATATATATATATATATATATATATATATATATATATATATATATTAAAATCAGCAAACAAGGGCCATAATTATATATTATATGATTATTCTCCTTTCCTCTCCTCCCCCTATAACATCCAAACAAAGAAGAGACATATCTATTCTCATCCCTACTATATTATATAATATATATATATATAATATATATATAAATATATATATATATATATATATATATTATATATATATATATATATATATATATATATATTAAAATCAGCAAACAAGGCCATAATTATATATTATATGATTATTCTCCTTTCCTCTCCTCCCCCTATAACATCCAAACAAAGAAGAGACATATCTATTCTCATCCCCCTACTTATTGTTTAAAACATCTAAATAAGGGGAATAATTAACTATTCCCCTCCTCTCTCCTCTCCTCTCCTTCCTCCTTTTACCCTCTATTTTTCTCTCTCTCCAAACTTCCAAACATAGCATAAACGTTGTCACCTCCCTAAAAGAGTATTTCATTTTCTTAAAATATAAAAGAGTAATACTCATTTGTATAAACCTCAAGGGGGAGTGTCATTTATACAAATATCAAAGGATGACGTGTTACTCCATTCATAATTTGGGTATAAATCTTTTTTTTAAAGTGAAATATTCTATTAGGATAGTAGGCATTGACTTATAGGTTGTATTTATAAGATCCTCAAGGGTAAGTGTCATTTATGCATATATATGTTTGTGGGAGTGTTATTTCGATAAATCTTAAAAGAGGTTATTATAATTTATCCTAAAAAAATAGATACAATTATTTCAAACTTTGTTTAATAAAAAATATTTAATTTGTTACTCAAATAAAAGTCAAATTAAATGGTAATTGAATAATGAATGCATTAATGTCTTCAAGATTAAAGTGTTAAATGAATCCAAAAAAGAAGTAAAAAGCATTTATAGAATGCTTATCTAGAACTCTAAGGTCCTTTTAATGAGAAGACCACAGGGTAGAATCTCATACTACTACAAGTTTGGAGGATAATTCCCATGATGGAGCAAATATTTAAAGAAATTTGGAGACTTATTGTGACAGAAGATGTTGCCGTTAAAACTGCCCAACTGTTGAAGATATAGGATAAAAAGATGATTCCGGTAAAGCTAATAACGAGAAAATAAATAAACAGATAGATAGATAGACAAAGACAGTAGCTTGAATAAGAAATGTTATGAAGGCGTACCTCAGTTATTATAATTGTGTACGTAGCAGCTGAAAGAGACCCTCTAAGTGCAAACTATCAACTAATGAATGGTTCTCAACTTCTCATAGGATATATATATATACACATAAATAAGATTGGCAGCTACTATATATATCACATCAATATTACATCACCATTTCTCCGGTACCATTACGTACGAAGGTATGTCATCTCAATCTTTCCTGTCTGAAGCTTGCTCTTGACTGATGTTCATTATTCTGTTGGTTAATATATTTGCAATCTTGTTTACCAAAAAAAATAGCTGCTTTGGTAAATGGTACGGGGCCCAACAATAGATGGATTGGTTAGAAAGAAAAGAACCTCTCTCCCTCTCCTTTTCAAAGTTAAAGTTCAAAGACTTGTGCATCCACTGCCAGCCCCACCAAGATTTGCTTGTTCACTTCCTTCCTAACAAATATTCAATTAAAAGTAGATGGAGTTGCAAATCATACAAAAATAAATAAAATAGAAAAATATAAGAACTTCAAGTGGTTTACATTAACACTCAAGACCCTGAATACGCTTTGGGGTAGTACGACCAGTCTACCACACTCTGCCTAGAAATGTGAAGGTGAGATTTTTTCGGATAATAATGAAACCGCATCAAACCTCACAGCACGATCAATTTCAGTTCATTAGAGACTGTTGGATGATAAAATAGAACAGAATACAAAACACCTAATTTTAGGTGGTTCGATAATTTGTCTACGTCCACATCCAGATCCATAATATATCAAATATAACTGTAAATATAATAAAATACATTGACTGAACACCCTCAGAAATTCCCTCTCTCCAGTTTCTTTTCTAGCCTTCCCCCTCTCAGTCTTTGCAGCCCTTTTTCACGTTGCTTTTCCCTTCCCTTTTATAGAATTTTTTGTCCTAGAATACAGTAGAACCTCATAGAACATATACATGATATTTTGTAGATATTTATGAGATATTTTGTGGACTAATTATGTTTACCAAGCTGTAAAATGCACATGCAGTGTGCTGTAAAGTGAAGACCAAACCCAACTATGTTTTCCCTTCTATTTTTAGCCCTATACTTGTCTTAATTGATTTTTCCTCCTACAATTACCCCCCAGTCTTTGCTTTCCCGAGTGCAGCCAGGGAAGTGAAGACTAAACTCAATCCGAGACAAAGTAGACCTGTGCTCTTATGAAAATAACAAAATAAGATCCTTGAGGTCGAGGTGCAGCCACGGAGTCCAAAATGACCATGATTCCAAATCAAGTGTCCTCCCTATTACTCAAATAGGAGACCAAACACCTTGTAGATATACATAAGGAAACGCATAATAAATAATCAAGAGATGATACCCGATGAATTCTAGATTGTCCTCTCAAACTTGAACGAGAAATCCAAGGCGAATTATTGAACTGTTGAACCTTGGCTGAGACCTAAATGCTTCCAAGTCACGAGGAGATCTTAATCAAGTCCCCATTAATTTAGGTGATAATTACTTGGTCTGGTTGGTATGGCACCGAACAAACCTAGAGCCCAAATCTATTCGGGCGAAACCACTATCTTCTCTCCCAAAGATGATAAGGCTAGGAATCCGTACTTCTCCTTTTTAGAGACGACCAACTTGGCCCTGCCTTTGATATGATTCCAATCCACTACAGAAGTAACAAACCTCGTCCGAGCGATATTTCTCTAAAAACTGATACTTATACACTTCCCTAGAAGTGATAAGTTCCGTCCGAACAATAACATTTAGATAGAATGCTTATGCACTTCCCCAGAAGTGATAAGTTTCGTTCGAATAATGAATTTTTAATTGAGATACTTATGACACTCCCTCAGAAGTGATAAGTGATTCCGAACAATGATTTTTACTTATGACACTCCCTCAGAAGTGATAAGTGAATCCAAACAATCGTACTTATGACACTCCCGCAAAAGTGATAAGCGAATCCAAACAATTGTGCTTATGACACTCCCGCAAAAGTGATAAGCTCCGCTTATGACACTCCTCTAGAAGTGATAAGCTCCATCCACTTGTTATTTTGACCTCATCTCGCCCCCGGACGAGATAGGCTTAGTATTTTAACCTAACCTTGTCTGCAGACAAGTTAGGCTTATTTCTTTTTGCCTTCAATCCTTGTCTTGAAGATGGCATTAGAACCTTCCTCGTCCAGTTAGCGATACCATGCATACCCCCCACTATGATTTTTTGTACTCCAGATAAGAGATATTTTTGCCAAGATGTCAATTTTGAATACTTTAGTTTCCTGATGACAAAAATAAACCAGGAGAGAACGTAAGTAAACATCAGTTGATTGAAGTGTCATGCTTACCATCCTGCGATGAATATCCATTAAGCCTGGAGAAGGCCGAACACATCTCTTCCTTGGTGAAAAGCTCATTCCTGATATTTGCACGTGATATCTTATAAAAATGATTAGTTCACTCTTAATAAGTGTTCACCCCCCTGTGCACTCAAATTATATTATCAGGTTAAGATAATGGCCATATCAAGTATAACTAGACAGTTATAAAACTTGAGAGCATTTGATCCAACAAATCAAAATAGATATCGACCTCAAGTTGCAAAAATAAACCCATGAACATATGTGATGCTGATGTTGCAAGTGCAACGAGCCAACAAGAATAAATCAATTATGTAATAGGCAGCCAAGCAACGCAGCAATAACCAAAATAATAGGCTCCAGTTGCCATCATTTTTTACTCAATTATAATAAAATAATTATAACTTAACCGAACATCCTATCAATTGATCCCACATGTTGGTGCCCTTTCTCATGTTCCCAAATATTAGTATTTGGAACTACAAACTCAATGACTATTTTCATATGTACCGTAAAACTGAGAATATCAAAGAATATAGAAAGTGCAAAAAGAATATAGACTATCAAAGAATATTTTCATATGGTTTCTCTATCCTTTCCTTTACACATACCTTGGATGGTGAACCAAGGAAAATGGTTAATCTCGTCCCCCCAACCATTCGGTCATCCCCGAGCAAAAAAGAGACTTCTCTTTTTCCGAACAGCTAACCAAGTCCTTCCTCTTACCCTTTTTTGTCAATGTGGACCACACATTTTTATTGTATCTGGAACCAATCCACTTGGTTCCATTTTTTATTGGATTTTAACTCTTCTTTATCAAATGAATTTTTTGTTTTTATCAAAGCTTTGACCGAACATCTCCATATCTTTTCTAAGATTTTTTTTTTCCAAAAACACTACCAGCACAAGCCATCAAAGCTTGACCGAAAATCTATCTCCATCCTTTCTTTAAGATTTTTTGTGTTTCAAAAATACTACCGCCATGGCAGCCCATGCCATCTATTGCCACCACAAATATAAGTCATATCATTTGTTTTTACTAGACTTAGCTGGAAAGTTAAAAAAGAAAGTGAAGTTTCTTTGTCTTTTTCTCAAAAGTACTACACCTTCCCTTTCAAGAACGTGGGAATCACATTTTCCTACTTCTCAAAGATTAGTAGATATTATCTATCTTCTCTCTTATCAGTTGCTAAAAGTAATCTAACTTACTTTTAAATAAATTAAAGAATCACGTTAATATTGTGTCCCATTTTCTCAATTTATCAAAACAAAATGTTTTGACTATCCTGAGCATTGACCGAAAGTTAGCTACTTTCTTCCATATGCTCACATCAAGCAATTAAATGTAGTTCATCTCAATTAAATAGTAGTCCATATCACCTTTCAATTTTTTATCTTTTCTTTGTCAAAAGATTTTTTGTTTTTTTTATCAAGGCTTTGACCGAAAATCTTTATCTTTTCTTTAAGATTTGTTGTCTTTCCCAAAAAATACTACTAACACATATCACTTACTGCCTCCACAAATATAAACCATATATATTTGTCTTTAATAGACTTAGCTAGAAAGTATGAAAAGACAATGGAGGTTTCTTTTCTTTTTGTTTCTCATCTTTGTGTCAGAAAAATATCACATGTTCAATGAAATGAAAAGGGCAATCTGACAGTATGGCTTTAAATCAAAGTATTATATAGTACATAAGTCACTCATGTTTGAGCACCACATTTGTAGTAGTATTAATTGTACTTGTATGCATCACAAGCAAATCCAGAGAGTCAAGTTACCGACCACTTCTTAAAGACTCTGTGTAATAGAATATAATATATATATTTTTGCTGGCTTTTGGGACTGAATCCCATGATGAGCCAAAAGATCCGGGCTTTTCTAAGCCTTTCACCAAAATTTAAAAACATACCTGCTTCTGTTACTTTCTCTTGCAAGTTGGAGCTTTCACGCAATAATTTTCTCTTCTTTCTTTTCCAAATAGTCATGTGGGCGTGCCACCCATTTCTTTGAAGGTCTTTTGCTCTGCACCCAAATATCACTGTACCTTTCCTCTCTTCTTTTATTACCCTGTTCTTTTTTCTTAACTTTTCATTTGACCAAAACCCATTGAAAACCAAGACTAAGAAAAAGCTTTTTTCTCTGCTCAACTTATCTCTTAAATACCAATAACCCATGCGGCTGTGGCTTGTACGGGCCAAGAACAATTGGACTCAGGCCGAGATGGCTGGTGGAGAGTCCAAGTCGGGCTCGAAGGAGCCGAGAAAGATCACTCCAAGGCCGAGGAGTAACTTGACTGGCCATGGAGGTGCTGAGCATGCCATTAAGGATTATAAAGAAACAAGACCGGGCTCGAGGAACTGAACAGCTCGCGGCAATTCTAGATAGGCTCGAAGGAGCCGAAACGGGTCTAGAAACCATGGGGGAACGAAGAAGGTTCGCAATGTTGAAAGCGACCGAACAGGTATGTCGGACTCAATAAGGCCGAGAAGAACCAGACCAAGGCCGAATAGGGCCCATGGAACCAAAGCAGAGTCCGAGCAGGCTCATATCAATGCCGAGGAGGAAAAGACCGATGCGGAACAGGTCCCACGGAACCAAGGCAAAGTTCGAGAAGGCTCACATCGAAGCCGAGGAGATGCTTGATGCAGCCGAGGTGCACTACATGTGCTTCGGTGAGTTTCTTTCCCTTCTGATATGTGAACTCGGCAAGTTTTTCTACAAAGAACTCTTGAGCTCTGCATATGGCTTGATGAAGCCGAGAAATGGCTGAGATAAGGCTCGGGGATGCCGAGAAGATCCATGACGTGGCCGAGGTGGCCTTCGACCGCCCCTGGATGTGCCGAGCACGCTGAGAAAGGTCACAAAGAGACCGGATATATGCTGAGGAGGGCTACAAGCTTAATCAGACTCCGGATTGAAGCTTGTAGTAAAAAAAGATCACATGAAGCCCAGGCCGAACTGAGCTTTGATTGGACAACATGTGCACTAGTATGTTTCCTTTCCTTTGTTGAGCCTGCTGTAATGAGCAGAAATATCATCTGTTTCTCTTGGTTGAATCTCTGTAATAAACTCCCTTCATCTCTAAATTCTCTGATGAACTGAGACATCGCAGCGCTGAAGCTTGAAGTGCAGTCCCCACAGACGGCACCAATTGAAGGTGGGATTTTTTCGGATAATAATGGAACCGCATCAAACCTCACAGCACGATCAATCTCAGTCCATTGGAGACTGTTGGATGATAAAATAGAACAGAATACAAAACACATAATTTTAGGTGGTTCGGCAATTTGCCTACGTCCACATCCAGATCCATAATATATCAAATATAGTTGTAAATATAATAAAATACATTGACTGAATACCCTCAGAAATTCCCTCTCTCCAGTTTCTTTTCTAGCCTTCCCCCTCTTCGTCTTTGCAGCCCTTTTTCACGTTGCTTTTCCCTTCTCTTTTATAGAATTTTTTGTCCTAGAATACAATAGAACCTCATAGAACATATACATGATATTTAATTTGTAGATATTTATGAGATATTTTGTGGACTAATTATGTTTACCAAGCTGTAAAATGCACATGCAGTGTGCTGTAAAGTGAAGACCAAACCCAACTATGTTTTCCCTTCTATTTTTAGCCCTATACTTGTCTTAATTGATTTTTTCCCCCTACAAAATGCTCTTCTCTCATTTGGAAAGCTCACTCCTACTAATGAATTCATTATCTCTCAACATAAACCTGAAGAGCCTTATCTCTCACTCAACACTTAATTAGATCCAGATAATAGTCCTTCTAAAAAGACTCATCATACCTCTTTCTCTTTCCACTATGATATATCTTCCCAGCAAGTCCATAAAAGACCGCTGAGTTATTTGGTAGTAAGGAACAATTAGTGATTATTGAGTTGGCTAGAACTATAAATAAATGTGTAATTCCCCTCTCACAAGAATGGTAGGTCCTATCACCTAAATGGTAATTAAATTCATGGTAGGACCCACCACTTTGTGAGAGGGGGAACTATTCATTTATTTGTAGTTCGAAACTACTCAATAATTTTCCAGATACAAGTCTCAAGTCTTTCAATCTGCATTCTTTATGCATGACAGTTTGTTTTCCTTTTGTTGTTATGCCGACAAGGCTAAGGGTATCTTTTAACACCGGACCCATTTAGATAGTTGCAATTTCCAAGTCAAAAATACCTGTCATTTATCATGTTTCATGAGGCTTGCCACTATTTCGATAGATTTTGACATCATAATGATACTTTCCAAGGAATCTCAAACCAAACTAAAGAACCACTCAAATTAAGTTACAAAGGAAAGAATGTGTCTCCTAAACTTTTACTTTTTATCGATACCAAGTCGCAATCAATGCGAACATGTTATATATACGCGTTTAAATTAATTAAACAAAAAAAAAAAAAAGTATATGATCTTATTATATATTATATATATATATATATATTTTTTCCAATTAATGGAAGATCCCTAATTCCCAGTCTCACACCCCAAATATACTTAATGAGAGAAATGGAATAGTATTTGATACTCATTGACAAAAATTTGAAGACCAAGCAATCCAACTGATCAAATACTAGAGTTTTATTTTTTATTTTTTATTTTTTAAATGAAAATCTTTTGTAGAAAGCCTACATTTCGACCTATACAATTGATGATGTTCGATCATGATTACAAATTTGGAAATTGAGGGAAAGATTACAAATAAAAAATTGAAGAGTTTCAACGTGTTGAGCAAAACTGAATTGATATTTTAAAAACAATACCACACATGAGAGAATTTATATAGAGAACCTAGCCTCACCCTATTTAGATCCTCTCTGGTTTATGGGGAGCCGAGTTAAGGAAACGACAATTTTTTTCTTCTTCTTATGCTATGTTTGGAAGTTTGGAGGGAGGGGGAATAGATACCACTCCCTTTTTCTTTAGATGTTTTGAAAATTAAATAGGAAATGAGAGGAAAGGAATGTGGTCATATAAATTGACAATTATGACTTGCATTTTCACTCAAAAAGCTTGAGACAGGTGTGGTCCTTGTCTGCATAAGATGCTTGTTATATGCTATAAGTGCATTAGATACCTGGGCTTTTATTTTTCTTAGTTCACTTGTAGAATCCTTTGCATGTTGAAAGTATCAAGGTGCATCTTGCAATAGAATACCACTCCTAGCTATTTAAGCACAACTTGGCTTTGGAAGTTTCCCTAAAATCAGTTTTGGTGTATATTCTGTATTGTATAAAAAAGTATAAATTTAGCCCACTAAATAGGACCAGAGTTTACTCTGGTCAATGACAATTTGAAATGACTCCAAATTCCCAATTTTAGTGTGCAATCAAATGCCCAATAAAAGAGTGTCTTTTCATGAAATTACCTATTTTAGCACCCATCAATCAGTCAATCCCACATAAATGCTACACAATGATAATACACTTTAACACGTCCAATGTCCTCAACACGCTACAGGGGATTTGAAATCTGATGGAGTCGCTCGAGCGAGTGCAAGTGCTCAATCGAGCGAGCTTGGCACTTGAGCAATCTGCAGGCGTTGGACGAGTATAATCTTTGTGTGAACAGTGATCCTCAGCGGCTCGCTTGAGCGAGAATCAATGATTGAGTGGTCTAATTGTGAGCCAGAGGCAGGATCTCGAGTTGGAAAGTGGTACTGTTCACATGGCTAGCTCGCTCAAGCGAACTGTGTGTCTCACTTGAAAGAGATTCTGCAGATTACAAATTTTTGCAGCAAACAAAACATGATCTTTTGAGTTCAAAAATAGCAATCCTAAATCTAAATACATTGTCACAGATAATCTGCTAATTAAAATCCCAACACTTCCTTAAATTCAATAACGTTACAAGTGAAATATCAAAATCTCCTACACTATGGGAAAAGTACTATATATTCCAACATGAATGCGTGATGGACATATCAAATCCTTGCTATCGTACTGTTATATTTGAATTCTCCTGCAAGGAAGTGGAATAGGACATACATGTAACGCCTTCTCATAGATCTCGGCTTCTTATCCATTCTAAATTTTGTCAAGTTGTCTACTGTAGTTGTTCTTTCATGTAGATTTTAACTATGACAACAATGTAATTTTATTTTCTTGCTTTTAGAAAGTACCTAGTGTTGGCATGTGGCTTGAATTAAAGCCACTTACTCATCTAACGCTGCACTTGTAAAGTAGCTGATCTTTTCATTAAAGATGCAGTTAAAGTTATCCAACATTGATTGAACTGATTGTTATTTTACACCAAAGAAGGCCTTCCTTCCTCACTGCATGTTCTCTCTCTTGTTTCTGCCCCTGAAACGTGTGTATCTTATTAATGGAATATCGAAATGTCAAAATGCTATAGTGTTATCATATTGTTATACTGGAATTTTGCTGCAAGGAAGAGAAATAGGACATCGTTCTAATTTGGAGGATAAGTTTTTTTATGCAGAAAAAGGGGGAAGAGATTGTAGCCCCATTGATTCGTGTAAGGACCACAACACCATGTCCTTATCATAGGAAGACTGATTAAGTTTTCCTTGTATAGGGTGTGCATCTGTCATGAATTTGGTCATTTTATCTCATTGTATAGTAGAGTTCGTATGCTAAATTTGGTTGCTAGTTTTGTAGACATTAATTAAATTGATTGTTTCTCTGATCCATGTGGAATAGAAAAGTATTTTAGAGCAAGCCATGCTAACATTTTAACTTGTCCCCGCAATGCATCTATCTTTGAGAAGGTTTCAACATTTAATATTGTTTTGTCCACTGCTAGATCATGAATCGTGTATTACAAGAAAACAACGCAACACCAAGAAGCAAGGTTGTCAAGATCAAGATTCTATGCAGAACTGATCAAGAGGTCTTATGAATCGGATCGAGAATGTAAGATTCTACTTTTTATTAAAAAAAAAAGTTTTTTTTAGTATTAAATGAAGAAACAAACCCCAAAAGAGAATAGAAAATAGATAAATTTGTTTACACACATTTTTATGGGATCATGATCAATGGATGTATCCAATCTTTGAAAAAAAAAAAAAAAGTTAAAACACAATTTGAAACAAAAAGAAAAGTGGATGCTCAATGACGAAGTATTATTTTTGTATTTCATCCTCCTTTGTTAGACTTTAGATAACTAGTTTGAGTCGCAAATGCAAGACATGTGCCTGCCTCTATACGGAATAGTGATATAAAATCAAGGCTTTTGTTAACAGATGTCCTGCATCCATTAAGGTTGGTCTAATTCTGGTGACCATATGGGTTCTTTTGTTTTTCAGTAGAAAGGAAACTGAAATTAACTTAGCAAAATATGAGTCTGGTACGAGTACAAATTGATAAATCAAATTGCACAACCTCAAGCACATACGCAGGAGGGGTGCTAAAAGAAAGAAAATCTACTATCTGGTCGCAGCTAGATTTAGCCAGCAGATCAGCACACCCATTAGCCTCACGGTAGACATGCCTAAGAGAGAATCTCACAAACTTGTCCATCAGTGACCTGTAATCATGAACCATAGAGCTTAAAAAGATATTAGTGCTCTTATTATCAAGGATAAGATCAATAGCAACAAGTGAATCCATTTCAATCTCAAGGTATTGGATATCTAATTCGACAGCCATTAACAGACCATCTAAGAGAGCCCTAAGTTTAGCCTGAAAACTAGTAGCAAAACCAATAGATCTAGAGAAACCCCGAATCCAAGTCCCAAGAGAATCCCGAATAACCCCACCCCCACCAGCAGGTCTCGGATTACCAAATGAGGAACTATCTGTATTTAGCTTGGCCCAACCCGATGGAGGCAGCAACCATTTAACTTGAAGAGGAGTAGAAACTTTACTCTTACCACCACCACCCCAAAGGGAGAAAATTTTTTAGGCAAGGTAGATAGTATTAGCCACTGCATCAGGGAAAGGAACATTAGGATTGAAAATAAATTGGTTTCTACACAACCACAAAGACCACAAACCAAAAGCGAACACAGTCTGCCACTTGATATGGCTAGAATGGTGAAATGAAGTATGCTTACAATTAAAAGCAAGCCAATCAGAAAAAGAGGATGAAAAGGAAGGATGACAAACCAAAGGAGGGGATAATTTGTTCCAAAAATATGTGGAGTCAGGACAATCACGAAGAGCATGGATCAAGGATTCATTTGGACAAGAACATCTAGGACATTGAGTGGAAATGTTTATCCCTCGATGAGCAAGGGTACATTTCACAGGAACACTATCATGGTAACATTGCCAGAGAAAGAACAAGACTCTAGGACTAGAGAAAGGTTGCCATAACCATTTAACCTGTGCATCCTGAGTAGGCAGCAAATCAGGCTTGCAAGCAAGCTGATAAGCTTTCCTTAAATTAAATTCACCATCAGAAGAGTCCCAGGCAAGTTGATCTCCCATAGAGTTCAAAGTGCAAAGATGAGTAGCTCTAATACATTCAACAATAGAGGAAGGAAGAACAAGAGACAATTTAGTTAGATCCCAATGAGTAGCACCTTCAATAACATGACCAACCATAAAGTTTTCTTCCTCCAAGGTCAAAGGACCTTGAATGATTTCTCTAATGGGTTTCTCACCAACCCATTTATCTTTCCAAAAAGAGACACTTAGACCATTATTGACAACCCATCTAATCCCTTTTGCAAAGACCTCATGACCTAATTTTATGCCCCTCCAATTGTTAGACCCACATCTATGGCTAGGGACAATAGTAGAATTAGGGCCATCAAGCCAATACTTAGCCCGAAATGTCTTGGCCCATAAGGCTTCTCTTTCAACATGTAGTCTCCAATTCAGCTTCTCTTTTGTGTTTCTCTTCATGTAGGACTCAGAAAGCATGGATGATCATAAAGAGAAGTTTCCCATTGGCTCAAAAGTTTAAGCTGTTTGGAGTAAAGATGGGGAATGGTATGTGATAAAATAAAAATAAAAATACAGATTTTGAATTTCAATATTTTCTTTCCCATTTTTTTCTTTTACCTTTGTCTTTCTTTGTTTGATAAGTTGAATGTTCAGGTATGACGCAACAATTGAGTCGCATACTCCAAATGTCTATTACATTTGTTATGATGGATGGGGAAATAAAGGTACGGTCACTACGGCAGGAAGGCAAGTTGGGCTTGTAAATGTTACAACAGAGATTCTATCTGTTTAAAGGTTTTGTAAGTAGAGTGTTTTAATTGCTCCTTTATAGTGGTTTTTCTAAGGGATTGGATTCTCGAAGTGGTTTTTCCTTTGCAGAGGTTTTCTATTGGTTTTCCACTTGGTCCTTCATTACCAAATATGTGTCTTTTACTACTTTCATTATTATTTCTTCAGATTTGGCATTTAATATTTGTGGTTGACATATCTGCTTGTGTATGCTTAGCAATATACATATATATATATGCTTGTGTCTGTAATTTATAATTAATTTGTTTATTTTAATACAAAATTAAATTGCTTGGGGGTCTAAATAGATTTTTTCAAGTGTTATCAAAGATATAGGGTTCCAAATTTCTGGTCCTTTCTAGATGGAGTTACCCTAAGAGCGGTAAAGGATTCTAATCATGCTCACTAAACAAAATATTAAATTCTTGCAATAGAGAATTATAGATCATTTGCATTAATTAAAAAAAAAAACATGTAACGGTCTTAATCATAGACAAAGTCATTTGACTTTTGCTTAACACTGAAACAGTAAAATAAAGTCAAGTATGAGATTTGGTTTGTTAGTAAAAGGGGATTTTGTTTATTGTTTTGGGAGGAGCCCAACGTGTAAATCTGAATCCTCTAATCGAGTACATGATCATAGCATGAGCATATAAGGAACAATATTATATCAGATGTGATTAAAAGAATATACCTGAATCCATTGATGAAATTGATGAAAGCAATAGGGCGTCTTCTACTCTCTTGCTCTCTTAAGTTCAAGTCTAATGGGGAGACTTCAAAAGTGACGGTAGGTTAGAGTGAGAGCAGAGACCCCTATAACCCTATATTTATATTATAAATATAAGGCCTTAATGTAAACCCTAAACCCATAAAGGATTTACCCAACTTAGGCCCACACATTAAAATACCCATGTCCTACATTATTAAATGTAGCTAAGGTGCACCAAAGCCCAATAGACAATATATGATCACATTAAACTTAATGGGCTTTACCGGTCAACTCTCTGTCATACAGGGCATCCTATCAATTCGGTTTTGACACAAAAGAATGCTGCTCACAAAATAAAATCTTACATTCTCCCACTTGAGCAGCATAAGTCAAAAGATTTTTTTTTTTTTTTAAAGAAGAAAAACTTGACTCTCCGAATTGATAATACTCTATGTGGCCACAATCCTAACAGAATGCCCAAGAGAGTAACACCTTAAACTTTGTCCTTAGTTAAATGAAAACATAAGTATCCAATTATATAGGTCAATACATCCAAAATTGATATAAGACCATACATAGTCAAAATACTTATAATTCCATCAACTCAGGTAATATGGTATGGTAATGTGTGGTATGGAAATTACATGCAACTGTGATCACCATGTCGATTTCCATAAGGTCCAACAATATGTTCTTATCAAGAACCAATAACGCTTCCTAAGAAGCTCCTTAAGACTGGCGAAAACTTTATGTCTTAAGTAATAGAACTTTCACTCATAGGTCCAAGCCTGTATACCATATGAGTTAACCGCCCTGCTTAAAGCTAAAACATGCTTTAAGACTTTTCCTGCCATAATAAACTTACATGTGCACACAAAATATGGCAAATAACATAACACGCATAAACAATGCATAATCAATATTCTCGAGAATGTAAATTGACTTAGTCAAAATAATAAACTGCAGTTTAACTTAAACAAAAACATAACTCCCACTAACCAAAAACATCAAAACTTTCAACCAACCCCATATGAGTAACATGCTTCTTAAAAACTTTAGGAGGCAATCCTTTGGTTAGGGGATCAGCAATCATCTCCTCTGTGGCTATATGAATAATAGAAGTTTGCAACTCTAGAATCTTCTCTCTAACAACCAAATACTTGATGTGCATATGTTTTGATCCAGATGATCTTTTATTATTCTTTGAGAAGCAAACCGCAGCGGAATTATCATTGTAGATTGTCAAAGGCTTAGAGATGGAATCCACAATCTCTAACCTTGAAATAAAATTTCGCAACCAAACAGCCTGTAAAGTTGCCTCATAACAAGCCACATACTCAGCTTGCATGGTAGATGAAGCTGTAAGTGTCTGTTTGACACTTTTCCATGAGATGGCACCTCCTGCCAACATGAACACATATCCTGAGGTTGACTTCAAGTCATCAGCACAACCTGCATAGTCTGCATCAGCATAACCAACAACCTCAAGAAGGTCAGAACGCCTATATGTGAGCATAAAGTCCTTAGTTCTCTGCAAATACCTCAAAACCTTCTTTGCCGCTCTCCAATGATCCATACCAGGGTCACTTTGAAACCTGCCAAGTACACTGATAGCAAAAGCTATATCCGGACGAGTACATACTTGTGCATACATCAAACTGCCTACAGCAGATGCGTAAGGGATCTTTTTCATTTCATTCCTTTCTAGATCATTCTGAGGACACTGAAGTTTCGAAAGTTTATCTCCTTTAACAACAGGAGCGTCACCAGCTGCACACGTACTCATATTAAACCTCTCAAGAACCCTACTAATATAGGACTTTTGAGATAGACCAAGAATGCCACGAGATCTGTCACGATGAATCTCAATGCCAAGAACAAAAGAAGCTTCACCAAGATCTTTCATCTCAAAATTATCGAACAAAAACCTCTTAGTTTCACGTAGCAAACCCAAATCATTGCTGGCAAGAAGAATGTCATCAACATAGAGCACTAAGAAAATAATCTTGCTCCCACTAATCTTGAGGTATATACAATGATCAACAGGATTTTCTTTGAAACCAAAAGAAGTTACCACATTATCAAATTTCAAGTACCATTGTCTAGAAGCCTGTTTAAGCCCGTAGATGGACTTCTTCAGTTTGCAAACCATGTGCTCCTTTCCAGATACTTGAAAACCATCCGGCTGCAACATGTACACATCCTTTGTTAGATCTCCATTCAGAAAAGCTGTCTTTACATCCATTTGATGTAATTCAAAATCAAAATGTGCAACTAAGGCCATAACGATTCTAAAAGAATCCTTCGAAGAAACCGGTGAGAAAGTCTCTTTATAATCGACGCCTTCTTTCTGACTAAAACCCTTAGCAACAAGTCTAGCCTTATACCTTTCAATTTTGCCTGTTGAATCCTTCTTGGTTTTGAAAACCCATTTACATCCAATTGGTCTACAACCATTAGGCAAGTCCACCAAATCCCAAACATTGTTATTATCCATGGACTTCAATTCGTCAACCATAGCATCAATCCATTTAGTAGACTGAGAAGACTGAATAGCTTGTGAATACGACGAAGGATCATCAACAACACCTATATCAAATTCATGCTCTTGAAGGTAAACCATATAATCATCTGAAATAGCAGGCTTACGGGATCTCTGAGATCTTCTCAAAAGTGCATCATCTATAGGTTGTGCCTCAATAACCATTGGTATTGCCTCATCAACATGCTCAGTTAAAGGCAATGAAACTGCGCTCTCTAGAGAGGGTGGTACAGGGATAGCCACTCTCTCCTCTTCAAAAGCAAACCTGCTAGGCTGAACAACCTCATTTACACTGTCTCCCTCTAAGAAAACTGCACGCTTCGATTCAACAATCCTCATTGAGTAAGAAGGACAGTAAAATCTATACCCTTTCGATTTATTGGCATACCCAACGAAATAGCCACTAACACTTCTAGGGTCTAATTTCTTCAAGGAAGGATCATAAGGTCTCACTTCTGCAGGACATCCCCAGATTCGAAAATGGCTTAAACTAGGTTTGTGCCCACACCATAATTCAAACGGAGTCTTGGGCACAGATTTGCTAGGAACTCTATTCAAAATATATGCAGCTGTCTTCAATGCATCACCCCACAAAAAGGTAGGTAGAAGAAGTGTTACTCATCATACTTCTCACCATGTCCATGAGTGTGCGATTTCTCCTTTCAGCGACTCCATTTTGTTCGGGTTCCCCTGGCATAGTGTATTGTGCATCTACGCCACATTCCTGCAAGAACTTTGCAAATGGACCAGGAATCTGTCCTGCCTCACCATATCTGCCATAAAACTCACCACCCCGATCTGATCTAACAATCTTGATTTTCTTTTCCTGTTTAAGTTCTATTTCAGCTTTATAAATTTTGAACATATCCAAAGCCTCAGATTTTTCATGTATGAGAAAAATATATCCATAACGAGAAAAGTCGTCAATGAAAGTAATAAAGTATTTATATCCACCCAAGGTGCTAGGTGTAAATGGTCCACAAATGTCAGTATGAATGATCTCCAACAGCCCCTCACTCCGAGTAGCCCCTTTCTTCCTAGCTCTCGTAAGTTTCCCTTTAACACAATCAACACAAGTCTGAAAATCTGAAAAGTCGAGAGAATCCAGAATACCATCTCTAGTCAACCTCTCCATTCTTTCTCTTGAAATATGCCCTAAACGTCTATGCCATAACATCGAAGAAAATTCATCATTAACACGTTTAGATCCAATAGTAGCAAACACATTATGAGAAGAAGGATAATTTGGATCCAAATCTAACTTGTATAAGCCATCACATAAAGCACCAGAAGCTATCTCACGAGAACCAGAATAAAGAACAAATCTTTTATTACCAAAATGAAATCCAAAACCACTAGAATCCAATTTAGAGACAGAGATTAGAACTGCGTCTGAGAGAAGGAACATAAACAACATCATCCAAAACTAAAACACCACCAGAGGCTAAAGGTAAATTAACTACTCCTATGAATTCTACTAAAGCCTTCTCTCCATTGCCCATGTAGACTGCAACCTCTCCATCATATGGCCTCCTCTTGCTTTTGAATCCATGCAAGGAATTTGTAACATGAATAGAGGCACCAGTATCAACCCACCAAGAATTCAAAGGAACGTCCACCAAGTTAGATTCAAAACAAACAAGAGCTAGAGGGGTGGTCAATAGGCGCATGTAGTTACCCTTCTTTGCCTTGTTGAAAACAACAAATTTCTCACTCACTGCAGCAAGATAATTCTTGATAGTCTTGTCCATAGACAAACGCATAATCATCATGCACAAGATAGCCAAAACAACAAGCAATGTCTCATTCCATTCCTCAAAGTTTGTCCTATTCAAAGTCTTGATAGAAGCCAAATGCGAAGAAAAAGAAGGGGTATCCAGGGCTGACAAAATATGAGACATTTAAGCTCACCCAAATTGCATATGTAAACAGACTATATGCAAATTAATATTTCATAAAGAAATTTATTCAAATTTGTCAGAGTAAACCATATAAACATAAATCTGACAAGAGTCCTAATGCATCATTAGGATCTGCTTTTGGAGCAAAGACCATAATATGCCACAGGGCCTCACAAACAAGTGGAAAAGCTAAATATACTGACGACAAAATTTTCGAAGAGTTCAACACCTTTGGGGCAGAAGAATTATTCTAAATTTTGGCATCCATACATTTACTTAACCCCATTGGAAATTCCACCAAGTAAAGACCCTCTTAAGGAGATAATCATTACCCGTCTGAACCCCAATGCCATTGCAATCCAAGAACAATCAATAATGATAAAACATTATAAAGAATTCAACAATTCTCGTCGACCTTAATGGTATGCCCACTGTGTGGAAACATAGTCATCCAGCCATACGAAAACTGATGAATCTTTGGATGCATCACAATATCCATAATGTCCAACAAAATATTTTCAGCATGTATACAAATTTTCTCATTTCAATTTTCAATCAAATATTGCATAATTAATAAACAAGTATTATGCATAATCAATGAGAAAATAAAATTGAATCACACTACAATTATAGTGTAAGTATATACACAGCCATTAAAAGCTGAAAATATCATAATTTTAGTGACAAAATTATGCACTTAACAAATCATACCCATATATATATGAATATGTTAATACCGATTAAACTAGATATATATAACATACGGATTGAACTTAATATATAAATATATAACATACCGTTTGAACTTAATATATATATAACATTCGGATTCAACCTATAATATATATATATATATATATATATATATATATATATATATATAACATACCGTTAATATCTATATAACATACGGATTCCACTTAATATATATATATATATAACATACCGTTAATATAACATACGGATTCAACTTGATAAAGGGTGAATGTTATTCACACAGTGCACTGCCCACTTAATTATTGAGAGCAACAAACCAACAAGGCTAGTATAAACTGAATCGGCCAAATCAAAATACAATATATTTATAGCCCATGTATGAGCATGATGGCTCTGATACCAACTGTAAATCTGAATCCTCTAATCGAGTACATGATCATAGCATGAGCATATAAGGAACAATATTATATCAGATGTGATTAAAAGAATATACCTGAATCCATTGATGAAATTGATGGAAGCAATAGGGCGTCTTCTGCTCTCTTGCTCTCTTAAGTTCAAGTCTAATGGGGAGACTTCAAAAGTGACGGTAGGTTAGAGTGAGAGCAGGGACCCCTATAACCCTATATTTATATTATAAATATAAGGCCTTAATGTAAACCCTAAACCCATAAAGGATTTACCCAACTTAGGCCCATACATTAAAATACCCATGTCCTACATTATTAAATGTAGCTAAGGTGCACCAAAGCCCAATAGAACAATATATGATCACATTAAACTTAATGGGCTTTACCGGTCAACTCTCTGTCATACAGGGCATCCTATCAATTCGATTTTCACACAAAAGAATGCTGCTCACAAAATAAACTTTTGCACAACGATCACAGATATGGCTAGCTAACTGCCTAACCATACTATTTTTTGGGTTCTCTGAGTCAGCTTTCTATTTTTTTTTAGTGAGGGGGGAGTTTTCAATTTTCCCTAATATAAATTTCTTAGACCCAAACTTTCAAATCTTAAATTTATATGTATTACTAAAAAAAATATATTAAATTTTCAAGGAAAGCCATGACCGCCTTGTTCCTCAAATTGTTTCTTCTTTTTTAAAAACATTTGGTTCCTGAAAAACAATATTAAGTAAATTTTTTATTTAAGTGTTATTTATTAGTCAGGACTCGTTTTTTGCTGCTAGTGCCTCTTGAACTTCATAGTTTATTCTGATTGATGCCACACGCACAACACCAAGCAGTATATTGGATTCATATATTTTCAACACGTTTACTGATGGGCTGATGACTGTCTTTCAAACCTCCAGCTATTTTGCTCAAGGATCAATCAATAGATTTTATCTCCTGAAGATACAAAAATAGTGTACAAGGATGCGAAAACACAACAATCATGTATTTTACATAGGCAAGATCAATTGCATTGACAATAATAACATAGGAATAATTTTTTTTGATGAATCAAATCCACATTTTATTGAAACACAATGAGACACATAATAAGGTAAAGAGCTTCAAGAAGCTCAGAGATACAACAAAGAAGCAGAGCATAAAGCTTTGCAGAAACTCAGAGACTGATCACCAACAGCCAGGCGGATCAGAACAGAGAAAACACTCAATAAATGATTTACACAAGCACAACAGCAAACGAAATAAAAACAAAACTCAGCCGACTCTCCTACAAACAATAGGAATCAATATTTATCACTAAGCAATCAAACAACCGTCCAAATTACACAGGCTTTGAACCTATACTACTTGGAGGATAGAGAATTACTGTCTGTATTATAGTGAGTAAAGACAGTATAGCAGCGATGGTAGAAGCCGTTCTCAAAGGAGTGCTAAAAAATTGGTTTCTTAAGATCGCCATGCCATTGGTGCCAAGGGTTCTCCAAAATATTTATTCAAATCTTTACAGAGACAATTGAATTTAGAGTTCATATCTCCCATTAAGATTCCTCTGTTAAGCTTGTTAATCATAGATGTCACTGCCTCGCTGTCGCCTAGGGAATTAACCACGATTCCTTTATCACTAAGTAAATCCACATCTTTGGTAGTATTAATAAGACAATCCAATATTAAATAGAAATCCGTAATGAATTTGGGTCTTCTATAATCACATTGCTCTAATGCCATAATGTTTCGAACTTGAGCTTCTGTATTATCCTGGAAATCTAAGAGTGGGATTTTCAGCACTCCATTTTCGAAACTTAAGTCCAGTATGCATTTGCTTGAAGCCTCCTCATCCCGTCCGCTTGAAGCCTCCTTATCTCGTACGCATTTTTTAAACTTTACTCCTAACACATGAAGTTGTGTTACAGAGTACTTAGGAAAAGCCACTTCCTTATCTCTTTTTGGTAGCTCGTTGGCTGGAGGTAGTTGAAAGAATCTTAGCAGATCAGTGAAATGTTGTATTTCTTGTATTTCCACATTGGTGTGGGATTTCTTATGGATGTTCAGGGACTTAAAGAACTCAAAAGTAAGTTGAATTAAAGGAGTGGAGTTCGAGCAAGAGGGCAATGCGAGGCCGTATATTTCGTCAATAACAAAGAATGGAAGCTGATTTTCAAGTAATAACATCTCATGCCACACCATATCCAATAGCCATGCTTCCACTTTCATAGGATCGTCAATTTCCCAACTTCTCTTATAATATCTAAGGAATAGCTCAAGAATGAAGATCGCATCCAATATGATCATTTTCACAAAACCATCACTTTGATCAAGCGATACAGTCTCTATAGTCTCTACGTAGCAACGTCGAATTCTATCTTCCATCTCCTCTACAAAATTCACCAAGTTTATCTCATCCACAACCACATCCCGTTGCATGAAGCTCTTGAAGTATCTTTCTTTATGCTTTTCCATGGTTTTGAATTTTTCTTTGTTGTGGTGAATGGGACCAATTGAAATAACCTGAGGAGTGTAGGCTTCTTCATTCTGTTTGCGAAGGTGGATTGGAACCCTGTAGATTCGGCACTGGGTATATTCAGTATTTTCATTTTCATTTATTTTTGAAGCATCTGCTTCTTGTTGAATTTCAATACTCGTTGATTCCTCCATCTATCAAATTGTCTTAATTTTCCTGAAGGCAAACACAATAAGCCATTGATCGATATTAGAAACATTAGGTGATGATCCATGTATAATTTAGAAGAAATTATACTTGTGTAAATATTTATATGTCACCCATGTGTAATACTTATTTTGTGGTATAATATGATGTTGTTAACATCTAGGGACATAGGACTTAGTTGCACTTATATTCATAGTTAAGAAGAGGGTAATATTTATAATAAAAAAAATTGAGGGAGGCACGTGCCCACCCTGGAGCCAATGTACGTGGCTCCGCCAGTGGTTGCCAATAATGTTTCTAAATGGCCATATTTGTGTAATCTTGTGGGAATGATATCCATCTCCTCCATTTTTGATTTTTACTTGGGATCCTTAGAGTCAGATGGGGTCAATTCATTTGTTTTGTAATTCTTTTGTTGCTCTTCAATGAAATTTCTTATTTAGTAAAAAAAAAAAAAAAGAAATCATATATAAATTAAAAACATCACTAGTATACCTGATCTATATGATTGAAATTATTTTTTAGTTAAATAATTACTTCTTTAAAGTTTCTTAAGCCATTAGATTGGAGTAGTATTTTTTTATTTTTTATTTTTGGAATTTTGTTAATAGATCAGTCAACCTATAGGTACTAAATTATAACGAGTATAATGTTCTTAATTTTGTTAAGCCATTAAGTACATTTCTAGAGCAATCTTAAAAATTTAAATGCACTTAATTATAACGAGTCACATGCATAAACATATCTTGTTAGACCCAAATAGATACATATATACAGGAGTAGGTATCACATGAAGGGTTTGACATATAGAATGTATACTGAAAAATCTCAGAATGTCCACGACTTTTCGTAATTGCCAATTGGTATGCAGTTTAGTTTCAACGATTATGGCCATTGATATACTGGTTGACGTTAATATACATGTTTTTGGTAGATGCACATATATTTTCAGCTTACTTTTTTCACTTATCTATTAATTACAAAAAAAAAATGTTAAAGTTATTATCAATTTTAATTCAAATGGCTTATAAACTAACATAATAAATCAATTTCTCAATTTTTGTTTGTTTTGTGTTTAAAAATTGACATATAAGAGTGCTATTACCCTCTCCTCTTCTTTCCTCTTCTTATCCTCTACTCATCTTTCCCTCCAAACTTCCAAACATAGCATAAGCATTGTTACCTCCATAAAAGAATATTTTATTGTCTTAAAAAAAGAAAAAGATTAGTACTCATTTGTATAAACCTCAAGGGGGAGTGTCTTTTATACAAACATCAAGGGATGAAATGTTACTCAATTCATAATTTGGGTATAAATCTTTTTTTAAAAATGAAATATTATGTTAAGAACTTAAGATAATAGGCAATTGACTTATCGGAAGCATTTATAAGAACCTCAAGGGTAATTGTCATTTAAACCTATGTTTGTGGGATTTAATGTTATTTGATAAATCTCAAGAGAGGTTAGTATGATTTATCCTTAAAAAAATAGATACTATAATTCAAACTTTGTTTAATAAAAAATATGTAATTTGATACTCAAATGAAAGTCAAATTAAATGGTAATTGAATACTGAATGCATTAATGTCTTCAAGATTAAAGTTCTAGATGCTTATCTAGAACTCTAAGGAGAGAGATTTCAATTCTCCTTTTAATGAGTAGACCACAGGGTAGAATCTCATACTACTACAAGTTTGTAGGATAATTCCCATGATGGAGCAAATCTTAAACAAAATTTGGAGACTTATTGTGACAAATTTTGTTGCCGTTAAAACTGCCCAACTGTTGAAGATATAGGATAAAAAGATGATTCCGGTAAAGTGCTAATAAAAAGAAAATAAATCAACAGATAGATAGACAAAGACACTAGCTTGAATAGGAAATGTTTTGAAGGCCTACCTCAGTTGTACGTAGCAGCTGAAAGAGAACAACCCTCTAAGTGTAAACTATCAACTAATGAATGGTTCTCATAGCGATCAAATGAATCCCTGTAGGACATAAAATATATATATATACATAAATAAGACTGGCAGCAACAATATCACATAAATATTACATCCAATTCTCCGGTACCATTACGTACGAGTTATGTCATCTCGATCTTTCGAGTTGTTCTCGACTAGTAAATAAATAAAAATAAAATGCTGTTGTTTTCATCTTTAAAATTCGCATGGCAACAACTTAAAAAAATTCTTTAGATAAATTAATTTTTAAATCTTAAAATTTTGGATATGTTCCACTTCAATCTTAAACTTTCAAAATATTTCATTTAAATCTCAAAATTTTTAAAAATGTTTTATTTAAACATTATAATTTTATGGTTTTATTTAAACCTTATAGTTTTCGGTAGGTTTCATTTAAAACTCAAAGTTTGAAATAAATTTTCATTTATACCAAATATTCATATGATATTTAATGGTGTTAACAGAAAAAATGCGATAATAGATTTAAATGAAACATTTTGAAAGCTTGCCAAACAATAAATGCATTGATTATAAAGAAAAGAATCTCTATGTCTCTTTCTCTCTCCTCTTCAAAGTTCAAAGACTTGTGTGAGGATGAATTTTGGGAAAAAATTATTCAGTAGTCAAAAATTACAAATAAATATGTAGTTTAAATTAATTTAGATTTCCTTGGAGTGGAATGAAATGAATTATTTGATGCGGAAGAAAAGAGTTTTTTTTGGTGTGAAAGGAAAGTTTAATTACGTATTCTTTGTTCTTCAAGGAATAGAATTAGAATCTTATAAATAGGTATTGTTGCAAAGAATTTGATGACTTTGGCTCAAGGTTTCTCTCACACGAGAAGAGAGAGGAGGACTCTAGAAGAACAAGAGTGGGTTTCTTTGAAGAGTAAATTGGTAGCTTTTTTTGGGTTGAAAGAGTACCCATATTGAGATTGAAATATTATCCCGTGTTTAGAAACTCATTATTATTTAGTATTTAGTATGGACAATTTGATCACATTTAAAATTGCCTAACCGTCTCACTATGTAGACAAAAGATGATTTTCGTAAAGTTAAAAAAAAAAAAAAAAAAACACAAACACAAATTTGGAGACTTATCATTATCAACAGAGATAGCTATCCTTGATCTTTATCATTCTGAATTGTTGGTTGGAGATTGGCATTATCCTTAACATCTATTGCTCAAAATTTCTTACCACCACGTGTCACTTTATGAGTGGTTGAACACAATTAATAACCAGAAAATAAATAAATAGATTACTAATGGTTCTATTGCATGCTTGTTACTGAATGAACGAAAAAAAGCGAAAAGTTTAGAGATAAATTATTATTTATTATGGCCAATTTGTCGGATGGTGCTGGCATCGAAGGTTGAGGATAAAAAGATGATTTCGGTAAAGCTAGTAACGAGAAAATATATAAATCTATAGACAAAGTAAGTTAAATAGGAAATGTTACGACGGCCTACCTCAGTTAAACGATATCAACAACTCAGTTACTCAATTGTGTAGCAGCTGAAAGAATGAACCTGTAATTTGTAAGTGCAAACTATATCGACAACTCATGTCATGTATGTTTCTCGCAGCGATCAAATGAAGCCATATATATACAAGACCACTGCAACTATTTCTTATAATATATATTACGTCTTCCATAAAAAAACAATAATATATATTACGTCACCATTTCTCCAGTAACCATACGTCACTTTTTGAACCTGTCTTTGTGTAATAATTTCGTCCTCTGTATTAAGTTGTTTACAGCTAACATTTTGTCCTTTTTTATTTGCAAAAAGTTGTCTCACACAGTACGATGTGATTTAATATGACAGTATGTTCTTCTTTTAATCCAACATTATATATAGAGAGAGATGATTTTAAGTTACACCCGATGCAATTCTAGTAAAGTTACACATTTTTTCGACAGTAGAGTTTGAAAGCATCTAATAGTTAAAAAATGTAAACAATTTATGTCATAATTACAAATTAATTTCATTATCATATCAGCTAACGTAATTAGGAACATTTATTTTCTCTCCCTTATTAATTACCAAGCATTTAAATAGGTGAGAAACAATCAAAATCATATAATAAACCTATTATCTATTAATCCCCGTAGTCTTGAATTTTTTGAGAAACATGGTAAAAATTCATTCATCATTTAAACATAGTGTGTAATGTCTATATAGAGTCCAAAGAAACTACTTTTGAGTTTTGATCTGGAAAGATAAAGATCTAGTTAGTTTATATATTTTAAAGCGGTTAAAATAATATATCGTGATTAATGTTAATAAAACTGTATTAGTAATATGTCTATATAAAGGTGATGTTATCTCCATTCATAACTTATTACATCAATAGTTGGCAGGATCACTTGTTCTTCACGTGTTTGTATGAACACCTTGATTTCTTAAAATAATTGTTAAAAAAAATATCAATATTGAATATTTAGACTTAAAATCCTAATAAAACCAACCCATTAAACCTCTCAAAAAAAAAAAAAAAAAAAAAAAAAAAAAAAAAATAAATAATATCAATAATATCTGCATGCTCATTCTCTTATTCTTTTTTTTTTTCTTTTTTTTTTTTTTTTTTTTTTTTTTATTGTTTTAGTTTTCAAAGTTCCGATTTTTAAATTTCTAATTGAGATCTTATGTAATACCTTACAATACCTCCCACGTACACTCATAATTTCTACTTTTTGTCCATTTACCATTTTATCCTTTCACATTATTAACTTTCTTTTTCCTTCAAAGATTGAGATTAGAAGTTAATTTTCAACTCTTAATCTCAAACTTTTAAAAATATTGCAATACCTAGATCTCTATCCGGCCAGATTGATCATATTTTTGAGAAGGAACTTTATCTGCCAGTCAAACCCAAGCAAGTGAGATTTATCTGCCAATCAAAGCATTTTCTTTTGGACCATTTCCTTGAAATATGGATCAAACCTTGGGCCCGCTCTCATGGTTAAAATGTGAGGTAGAGTAAGTTATCTTTATTTGCTTTATTATTTATACTTAAAAGGAAATGGTAAAACTTCATGTATTTTTTTTATTTTTTATGATATCAATATATTCAAGTTCTCATTTTATTACATCAAGTATAATTTAAGTTTTTTCATGGCTATTTAATTTTTTTTAATGGAAATTTAAAATTTTTAATGATCGCCTTGAAAAAAATTCCTACTGTAGGACGTCTCGCATGATATGACTGAAAAGAATCTTTTGGGTTTTGAAATCTTGTGTTCAGAAGTAAGCAAGAAGGTGCAATAGCAGCCATCTTTGAAAAAATCTGCTTGATATGATTAAAATGGGTGCAATAGCAGTTATCTTTGAAAAAATCTAGTATCGCTTAATAACTAGCTCCATAATTATTTCAGCGAATCTGCATATTAACTGATAAATTACCAATTCCTCAAATTTTCCTATTAATAAATGAGTCCTAACATTTGAGATTTTTATCTCTTTTTAAATGTGAGGTAGAGTAGAGGTAGAGTTTGAACCCAGGACCTCCTGCTCTGATACCATGATAAATTATTAATTCTCTAAAAAACTTAAGCTTTAGAAAAATGTGAATTTAATCATTTAACTATTATACTAACATTAACAATAGATTAATTGGCCCAGTTCTAAGAGTCCGGCCAATAAGATGGTATCATGGTACTCTCTTTTTATTTTTATTTTTATTTTTTATGTTATTTGTTTTGAATCTTATGTTGATCATAAGTATAAAAACAAGAAAGTGCAATAGCTCCAAAATAAGGATATAAATATAGAATGAAGAAGAGAGGGGAAGTATGATAATCCTTATAAGAATGCTTGTAGAATTTTTGTTGTATGTAAGTATGGTTTTGCTAACAAATGGCCTAAGAGCATAGGTTAAGGTGTAATTAATGTTCCATTAAATGATGTTCTTATACATTTTTATTAAAAAAAAAAATTCAAATGGTGTGCATATATCATGAAAAGTACATATATACAACCATGATGAATGTGTACATTCAAACAAATGAATTATTGACAAGTGTATGTTTCTTCTTCAAAAAAACGTGTATTAATACTCATAATTGAAATGCACCCTAACATGTGCCCATAAGACACTCCTTAAAAGGTAAGCTTTATTAAAATAACGTGAGTTAGTGTAAAAGTACCATTGAAATTATTATAATACTGAAATTGAGGATGATAAATAACTACAAAATTCGAGTTGTTTCCTTTTGATTGGACTATCAATTAGGGGAATGTAAGAAAAATATAAGAAGTCGACCCCTATAAGTGCTAACCATAGACTAATGATATGATGTACAGTTATGGTTAGGGCTATAATTGAATTCCGCTAGGAAAAATATTTAGTAAATAAAAAATTTACACATAAAACATTGTAATGTGAAAATGTAACTATAAATTTATACCTAAAATAAAAGGGAAGTGATATTTCCATACCAGCAAGAAAAAGTTCCTTTGTAAAAACTCAAATTTTGGTGTGGAAATAACATGGTTTGATATGGAAATATCACTCCCCAAACAAAATCTTAGAAGAGTTTTGTATTGCACTCAAAAACCCCTAGGAATATATCTATATATAAATTAAAGCAGAAGACGTTGTCATCTTTCTGCCACGTGGCATTTAAGACAACGTCTTTTGCTTGACACGTAGCATCTTAGGTGATACATGAATTAAATAAACTAAATTAAATATCCACTACCCCATAATAAAAACTAAACTATTAATAAATTAAATACCCACTACCCAATTAAATGCTCATATTTAATAAATTAAATAGTCTTATTAATTATTTCAGATATAAATAGATATATTCCAGCCAAATCTGTTAAACAAAATATATGTTATTTCAAATATGCATTTAAATGACAACTGGGCGAATTAAATTACAACTTGGGCATTCGCCCCAATTGTCATTCCTCTCCCCAAAAAGTCTCACCCTTTTGTGAGTGCTTGAGTTCGATCCTTGGGTTTGTATCAATTTATATTATATTTTATTTTTGTTTGCGTCTAATTTACTTACTATTGTATAATTATTTTCTGATATTTAATATTTAAGTGAAAATAAGAGCTTGGGCAAGATAAAGTTTACATAAGATTAAAGCAAAAGACATTGCTATCTTTCTGCCACGTGGCATCTAAAGTAACGTCTTCTGCTTGACACGTAACATCTTAAGTGACACATGAATTAAATAAACTAAATTAAATATCCACTACCCCATAATAAAAACTAAACCATTAATAAATTAAATACTCTCTACCCAATTAAATGCTCATATTTAATAAATTAAATAGTATTATTAATTAATTCAGATATAAATAGATATATTCCAGCCAAATCTGTTAAACACAATATATGTTATTTCAAATATGCATTTAAATGACAACTGGGGCGAATTAAATTACAACTTGGGCATTCGCCCCAATTGTCATTCCTCTCCCCAAAAAGTCTCACCCTTTTGTGAGTGCTTGAGTTCGATCCTTGGGTTTGTATCAATTTATATTATATTTTATTTTTGTTTGCATCTAATTTACTTACTATTGTATAATTATTTTCTGATATTTAATATTTAAGTGGAAATAAGAGCTTGGGCAAGATAAAGTTTACATAAGTATTACCTTCATTTTCGTCTTTTCTCAGGCTAAGTTGCTACGTTGATAATTGCATATTTGAAAATTATATTTTCTTTATTTAAAGAGCAAAGATTTATTTAGATTATAAACTGCTACAATTAGGTTGAGT
The DNA here is from genome assembly GCA_907173295.1 of Fagus sylvatica. NCBI lineage: Eukaryota > Viridiplantae > Streptophyta > Magnoliopsida > Fagales > Fagaceae > Fagus > Fagus sylvatica. The sequence goes on along the minus strand of OU015763.1, from coordinate 2,250,693 downwards.
TTTTTTTCCAAGTTGAATGCTAAATAGCTATTAATACTTGTAGATACGTCGAAAAATGATACTTTAACTATATATGTGGTTTGGCCATAAAAGTTTCATTTCCTTTTTGCTTTAAAAGTTAAATCAATAATGATAGTCATTGTATGACAATATACCTTCGTGAAAACTGAAAAGGAGCATGAGGCAGAATCTCATGTTTTTAAAATATTCATTTGAATTATTATATGAAATTCTTTCGTGAGTTATATGACTCTAGCTATAATTATGTAAAAGAATGTTCTTCTATCATGAGATACCTTAATGAATTGATCTTAAAGGGTGAAGTAAAACGTGTCTCATTGTTATTAGTAATCTCAATTGATTCTGATCATATGTTGTTGTTTTTTTTTCATGCATGCAGATATGCATTAGCCGAGTTGGTCTTGAAGAGAGTGGAGGATATAGTTAGGATGCGTTTTTCTACGCAATATGCAATATGTATATTTTACATTCAAAGTATTTTTGCTTGGTTAAGTTGTAGTCCTCTATTTTTTGTAACCAAAAATGTTTTTTTTTTTTTTTTTTTTATTTTTTTTTTTTTTTCCTTTTTTTTTTTTTTTTTTTTTTTTTTTACAATTTCTGATACTATTTAACTGCATATAAAATTTAGTTTGACTTGATCTTTTTATTTTTATACAATTGGATATATTCAAAGTATTTTTGCTTGGTTAAGCTGTAGTCCTCTATTTTTACAACCAAAATTGCTTTTTTATTTTTTTTTTTTTTATTTTTTTTTTTTTTACAATTTCTTGATACTATCTAACTTGCATATAAAATATAGTTTGACTTGATCATTTTATTTTTATACAATTGGATATGCTAAATAACTTGACAACTATCTGTTTAATATATTTTTTAGGGGTAAGTGTTAAGTATAAATTATTTTCCAACACTCATATTAGAATTGATGATAACATCCAAATTATCTGAGATTTAGGATATCAATGGACTATCATTTAGAGATAACTAAAATAGGTAATTGTGTTGATTTTTTTATTTATTATTTTTTTTAGGGGTAGAAGGGAATAACATCTTAACATTTATTTTTCTATGTGTTAAATTTTCCTAAGAGATATGTGTTAAACTTAAGATGACATTGTCATTTTTATCTCCATGGACCAATTTGTTATATGATGGACTTCTAAGGTCACATATATTGTTTATGTGATTATTAATAAGTGATAAATTGCCCAAAAAAAGATGAAAAAAGAAACAA